>NC_069453.1:1284535-1315950 GCF_026875155.1 Cherax quadricarinatus | reverse complement strand
AGGGGGGGTCAGTGTTGGGCCCCCTGTGTTCACAATCTACAAAAAAACGACAAAGATGGGGCAAAAAGACGAATCCAAGTTTTCCCGATGACACCCAAATAGGCCGTCGAATTCTTCTGCGAAAATTTAGGCACTCCAGGAAGATTTGAGTAACGATGCGTGGTCGGAGGGTGGAGAGCATTTAAAATATAGACAAATGCAAAGTTCTAAAGTTGGGTAAGACACATATGCAAATTTGGGTATCTTTATTATAAACGTTTCGCCTACACAGTAGGCTTCTTCAGTCAAGTACAAAAAAGTTGATAAAAGCAGAAGCCCACCGCACTTTTCTCCTATGTTTCTATATGGAACAATGCCCCCAGACTGGGGGACTGACCACCTCAAAAATTTTAAGGGGGTGATGGACTGTTTACCCCTGACCGAGGAAAACAAGAGGATTCTAGTAGTCCCCGTTTCGAGTCCTCAGGTCAAAAAAGGGATGGGGTCATGGCGGACAGCAGGGGACCGAAGTTGACGATCAAGAAGACGAAGGGAAAGCCAGAAACGATGAAAAAGAAAGAGACTGCTGGGGAAAACTCCCGGGGAAACCTCCAACGCTTCTTCGGTGCTACCCGACGAATGGAGTCTCCCCTTAGGGGTCTCACGACGACGAAACAAGGAGGTAAGTTTTTGTTGTTTTTTGGGGATAGCCGGGTTTAAGAACAGGATGGGGCATCTGCTTGGGGACAGGAGTAGGGGACAAAGGGTATGCTTTCCCCGGGGGGATGGAGGACATTGTTGCCGGTTGACAACATCTGAACGGTAATGGGTCAATCCTATTGTTTGCCTCAGTGCTGGGGGCAATGATGTAGGCAAGCGTAGAAGTAAAGGGTTTAGTTAAAAGTTCAGGACAGCTATAGAATGATTAGGGAAAAAGGGGGGGCGCCCTGTTTATGTGGCATTTTTGCCAAGAAAGTGTTTGGGAAGAATGGTTGTCCAAGCAATTGGGATTAATTGTTGGCTGGATAAAAACTGAAGGGGTAATGCAGTACCATTCATTGACCACTGGGACAACTTCTATGGCCGAAATGACATGTATGCCCGGGGTGGGGTTATTATCCGGGGGGTGTGGGTTTTTTGTAACTCATTTGAGGGGGTTGTTAGGACTTTAAACTAGATTGTTAGAGGGAATGGGTTTTTTTCGGAAAACTTGAAGTCCCAGGGTAGTAATAGAGTACTAGGGAACTATAATAGGCAAAATGAGGTGGATTTGGAAACCCAGTGGACAATTGACAAGGACAGAAAAGGGTTTAGTGGAAAATAGAAAAAACAGGAAGGGTAAAGAAGAGGGGGGGTCATTAAAATTTTAATTTCAAAAATAGTCGCAGTGCTGGGAAAAAATGGGCGAGTTGAGACTATTGCTAGTGCAGGTAACATAAATTTATTTGCCATTACTGAGCGTGGTTTAGTTCAAAAAGTCGGGACATGCCTGCGAATGCACATTCAGGGTTATAAATTGTTCCAAGTAGATAGAAGTATCGGGAAGGGGGGGTGGGTGGCATTGTAGCCGGATCGCTTGAACTGTTGCAAAAAAAGGGGGTATTAATTAAGTAACACATACAAGTCGTTTGGATAGAATTTTCAAGGGGCATAAAAATTAATTTTAGGTGTGATATCCCGTCCCCCAAATTTAGATAGGGCCCAAAGGGAGACTATAGGGGAGAAATTGTTAGGGCCCCAAAGGCCGAAAATGTGTTTCGGGAGACTTTAACTTTATCATATTGTTTGGAATTTCTTGACGGGAATTAGAATCAACATTTTTTTTAGAATAGTTCGGGATTGTTTTTTGAAGCTTTTTGACAGAACCTACAAGGGGGAAAAACCTGCTTGACTTAGTTCTGGCAAACAATGAACCCCCTTTTAAAAATTTTTTAGGAAGTTTAGAGGAACTGGGTGCTAGCGACCAAAAACTTACATTTAGAATTGAATGGAAGTTGATAGTGGAAACTCAGAAAAACAGCCCAGATTTTCGTTTAGCAGTTACGATGGGCTTAGAGAACACTTTCATTGTTGTTTTGGGAAACGAAGAGACTACAATATGACAGTTTTTCTGAACAAAAATACATGCTGCTCAAAGAAGTTTATCCTTATAGGAAATTAATCAAAAGAAATGACCCAAATGGATGAATAATAGGCGAAATACTACTAGGGAAAAGAAAGGGAATTTATAGGCGTACAAAAGAGGCGGGGTCATTTATGAACAGTATATTGACTTTTAAAGGGACATTAAAAAGGGTAAGAAAAAGTAAAGGGGCTATAAAATTAAAGTTGCTGGGGTTCAAAAACTAATCAAAATTTTTTTTTTTTTTCCGGGTTATATAGAACAAAAGTCGAGATAAGATAGGTCCCCTTAAAAATAACATGGGCATCTTACTGAAAAAGAGAAGAAATGTGCTCGATTTTAAATAATTTTTTTCCTCTCGGTTTTTACACAGGAAGACACTAAAATATCCCGGTAATTAATTTTTATATGGTCAGAGAAGATAAATTATGTAACTCACGTCACTAGGGGAAAGGGTTTGTGAAGCAGATAGACCGACTGAAGCAAAAAAGTCCCCCGGGTCCTGTGAGGTTTTTTAAAGGGTTCTTAAAATGCAAAAGGGGGAAGTCGTAACCATTAACTATATTTTTAATTTATCTCTTCAAACAGGTGAGTTCTGATATGTGGAAGGGGTAAGTATTCCCTTTTTTTAAAAAACGGGGGACAATCGTTCCCGTAAAATTTACCGCCCAATAACCTGCCTCAATTGTAGGCAATTTGTAGAGTCAATTATAGCGGATTTTTTAAAAGAACCTCTCGATAACATAGCTTGATTAAAACCAGCTGGATTCACAAGAGGCCGGTTTGTCTAACAAATTTTATTAACTTTCTTCAGTAAAGCTTTTGAGGCTGTTGACCACGAAAAAGAATTTGATTTTTGTTTACTTGGTTTTAAAAGTATGCATTTGATAATTTTCCGCACCAAAGACTGTTAGGAAAGTACAGCTCATGGCGGAAATAAAGGGTAAAAATCCCGACACAATGGCAATAAAACACAAAATGCATATAATGTGATCCTTTATTGACTACGTTTCCCCCCACACAGGGGGTTTTTTCAAGTCACAAACAGAACCCCTGGGGGGGGAAAGAAAGCGAGTTTTATGTCACACTTATTTCTATATCCGACAATTCAACCAAATTGCTTCTATAACATAGCAAACCACTTGCCAAAAACTTCTTCATCGCTACCCCACATAAGAACACTGTAAAGGTCTCTCAAAAACTTGTCCAGTCTCCTTTCCAAGCTCCCCCAAGTTTTTGACTAACAACCCAACTCGGACATCATCAGATGCAGCTTTGTTCACCTGACCTCACCCGGACTATAAATATTTCGCGTTCCTTCCCCCCCAGGTAGTTTCTTTTGTGTTTGAAAAAAGCCCACTTTTTGGGGGGAAAACGAAGTAAAATAAAGGATCACATTATACTGCTTTGTGTTTTATTGCCAGCAGCTAGGGCTTTGGGGGGGAGGGGCTTCGTGGTCGAGTCTGGTCACAGACGGGAAAGCAAGAGTGTCCATAAAGGGGGTTTAAACCCGGTGGGGATCATAACAAGGGGCGTTCCACAGGATCAGTTTTGGGGCCCCTTGTTTTTTTATAATATATATCAATGATTGATGAAGGAAAATTGCTAGTATATGAAAAAATTCGCCGATGACACGAAATGGTGGAAAATTGATTAAACAGAGTTGGGGAATTCAGGGGGTTTAGACAAACCTACTCTTGTCGAAAAGTCAGAGCAGTTCAATGTGGATAAATGCGGGTTTATAAAGCTCGGGTGTCTAAACCCCAGCATTAATTTAAAATAAGTAGAATTCCCCTACAGATTGCGAAAAGGATTGGGGGTTATGGTAAGCAGCACCTTAAACCAAAACAGCAATCCCTAAGGTACGAATAAGGAAAATGATTACAAAATTTATATCAAGAAGGTAAACAACAGACCCCGAGGCATACGCAGCTTTTTTAATCATTAGTAAGGCCTACCTAGATTATGCGCTAAATTTGGCTCCATATTACGAATGGACAAAAAATTCGTTAGAAAACTTTAGCGGGGGGAACTAAATTAATACATAGCATTAAAAATTTCCTTGAAGAAAGATTGAAGACTCAAGTTACTTTCATTGTTAGACAAAAATGGGGGGAGACCTGATCGAATGTAAAGGGGAAGATAGGTTTTAATGGGGGTGAATTAACAAGGTCTTGAGGATACTCTCAAAAAGAAAAAACCCCAGAAATTTGGATTTAAATTAGATAATTTTTAGATTTAGAAAGGACATAGGAAATAAATTGGTTTGGAAAAAGGGTAGTTATGAGTGGAAAAAGTCTACCCAGTTGGGGTTTTTGAGGCTAGGATTTGGTGTTTCAAATTTAAAGGTGGATAAGTCATGGTGGGGGGGGTTGGATTTTAGTGGGGGCTTGCACATCGAGCTTGTTTCTTGGGGGCATTTAAAATTGGGATGGCAAATGTTTTTTTAGTGGGGAAATTTTAAAGGACCCCGCCTAGTATGGGGGGAAAAGGGCCCCTTTTCAGTGTTCCTCCTTTTTTAGTTCTTATGTTTTATGTATCTTCTGCTTTACAAAATTTTTTGACTTGTTTTAGGTAAACACATATGCAACAGTTGCATATGGTCTTACCTAAAAAATCGTCGGTATTTTAAAACCATTTAATGTTCTTTTCTGTACTTGACTGAAGAAGCCTATGGTAGGCGAAACGTTTTATAATAAAATACCTAAATTTGTTAGGTAAACACATAGCAACAGTTAGAAACTTTATTCCGAAAAGTTTCGCCACACAGAGGCTTCTTCAGCGAATACAGAAAGTAGGCAGGAAAATAGAAGTGAAGACGATGTAATCACCATCCCTTAAAGTCTAGAATTTGAGGTTGTCGTCCTCGGTGGAGAATTCAGTTCCATATCGGAACTTCTGAAGATTAAGCGACAGTGGGGACTTAAATACTGTCGGGAAAGGGGAGGTGCGGGGATAGTAGTAGTAGTAGTAGTGAGTATGTGAGAGGCAACTGAGAGGCATGTCCCTCTCAAACCAAAACCCTTTTCCCCTTTAAAAGCTTGTCAAAGGTGTTTTTTTTACCAAATGCCACGTGTTGCAGTGTCTGACAAGAGAACTCAAAATGGTTACAATACCGACAGGTTTTAGGGAAAAACCATATAACAGTTTGACAACTTTATTCCGAAGTTTCGCCTCACAGTGGCTTCTTTAGTCGAATAAGAAAGTAGGCAGGAACAGTAAGAGTGAAGACGATGTAATCAGTCCCTCACCCCTTTAAAATCGTAGAAATTTTTAGGTTGTCAGTCCCTCGGCCTGAGAATTCAGTTTTCCTATCAGGAACTTCTGAAGATTAAAGCAAGTGCGGAGACTTAAATACTGTCGGAAGGGGAGGTGTAGGGTAGTAGTGTAGTAGTAGTATGTAGTATAGTGAAGGCAACTGAGAGGGGCATGTCCCCCCCTTTAGATCCAACCCTTCTCACTTAAAAGCTTGAAAGGTTTTTCTGTACCAAGATGCCACGTGTTGCAGTGTCTGACAAGTGAACATCAAAAAAGGATACAATACCGACAGGTTTTTTAGGTAAGACACTATGCACATTAGCAACTTTATTCCGAAAAAAGTTTCGCCTAACAGTAGGGTTTTTAGTCGAATAAAAAGTAGGCAGAACAGTAGAGATGTAAGACGATGTATCGTCCATCCCCCTTAAAGTCGTAGAATTTGAGGTGCAGTCCCCCGGCCGGGAATTTTCAGTTCCATAGTCCGGAATATCTGAAATTAAAACGACATGCGGAGACTTTAAAAAAATGTCGGAAGGAGAGGTGCAGGGGAGTATAGTAGTAGGTTTTGTATGTTTAGTGAGAGGCAACTGAGAGGTCATGTCCCTCTCAGATCCAACCTTTCCACTTGAAAAACTTGTCAAAGGGTTTTTCGTACCAATGCCACGGTTGCAGTTCGAAAGAGAACATCAAAAGGTTACAATACCGACAGGTTGTTAGGTAAAACACCAACAGTTTGACAACTTTTTCCGAAACGTTTCGCCTACACTAGGCTTCTTCAGTCGAATACAGAAAAAAAGGCAGGGCAGTAGAGATGAAGCGATGTATCATCCACACCCTTAAAGTCGTAGGAATTTTTAGGTTGTCAGTCCCCCGGCCTGGGGAAATTCAGTTCCATAGTCAGGGAACACTGAAGATTAAGCGACAGTGCGGAGACTTAAAAAACTGTCGGAAGGAAGGGGCAGGTATAGTAGTATATAGTAGTAGTAGTAAGTAGTGAAGGGGAAAAAGTTTGTTAAATGTTGCATTGTGTCTTACCTAACAACCGTCGGTATTGTATACCATTTTTTAGTTTATCTTTTCAGACACTGCAACACGTGGCATCTTTTACAGAAAACACCTTTGACAAGCTTTTCAAAGTGGAAGGGTTTGGGTCGAGAGGGACATGACCTCCAGTTGCCTCTCACTACTACTACTTCTCTACTACTATACTACTACCCCCCGCACCCTTTTCCTTCCGACGTATTTAAGTCTCCGCATGTCGCTTAATCTTTAATAGTTCCTGACTATGGAACTGAACTTCTCCAGGCCGAGGGGACTGACAACCTCAAATTTTTGACTTTAAGGGAGGGGCTGATTACATCGCTTCCATCTCTATTTCCTGCCCACTTTTTGTATTCGACTGAAAAGCCACGTGTAGGCGAAAAGTTTCGGGAAAAAAGTTCTAACTGTTGCATAAGTGTCTTACCTAACAACCTTCGGTATTGTATACCATTTTGTTCATCTTGTCAGACCCCTGGGGAACACGTGGCATCTTGGTACAGAAAACACCTTTGACAAGCTTTTTAAGTGAGAAGGGTTGGATCTAAGGGACATGACCTCCAGTGCCTCTCACTACTACTACTATACTACTACTACTACTACCCCCTGCACCTCCCCTTTCCCACAGTATTTAAGTCTCCGCACTGTCGTTAATCTTCAGATATTTCTGCTATGGAACTGAATTTCTCCAGGCCGAGGGACTGACAACCTCAAATTTACGACTTTAAGGGTGATGGACTGATTAATCGTTTTCACATTCTATTTTCCTCCACTTTCTGTATTCGCTGAAAAAGCCACGGGTTAGGGAAACGTTTGGGAATAAATTTGTCAAAACTGTTGCATATGTGTCTTACCTAAAAACCCTTTCGGATGAAATCCATTTTGATTTTCATCTGCAGACACTGCAACACGGGCATCTGGTAAAGAAAAACCTTTGACAAGTTTTTCAAGGGAAGGTTGGATCTAGGGGCCCAAACCTCTCATTGCCTTCCTACACTACATTTACTACTACTATACTACTACCCTGCACCTCTCCTTCCGACGATTTAAGTCTCCGCACTGTCGTTTAATCCAGTTTTCCCCTGACTATGGAACTGAACTTCTCCAGGCCGAGGGACTGACAACCTCAAATTCTACGATTTAAGGTGAGGGGACTGTTTACATCGTTTTCACATCTTACTGTTCCTGCCTCTTTCTTATTCGACTGAAAAACCCCTACTGTGTAGGCAAAACGTTTCGGAAAAAGTTGTTAAACTTTCATATGTGTCTTACCTAAAAACCTGTCGTATTGTATACCTTTTTGATGTTCAACCTAAATTTCATTTTGGTCTTACCTAACAACCTGTCGGTATTTTATACCATTTTAATTTCAAATTCTAAATGTTGGACAGGCAAAACCAGCCACATATAAACAAATTGTAGATCTTAATATAAACGGTTGCGAAAAAGATTTAGGAGTTCTGGTTTTATAATCTAAAACCAAGAAAACAGTGCAAAGTGTTCGCAAAAAAAGCTAATTTAAACCCTTTTGGCTTATATCAAGAAGCAAAATAAAGGAGTCCTCGGTTGTTCTTCAACCTATACACCTTGGTTAGGCCCATTTAAATTTGCTGCACAGTTTTGGTCACCGATTCAAAATGGATATAGTGTTATAAAACACAAAAAGCAACAGTTAGGTATTTTATTTTAAAAACGTTTCGTTTACACATTTGGGGCTTTTCTTCAAACATACAGAAATTTGAAGAAGAAAAAGAATTTTAACGTGAACTCCCCCCACCCTTAAAAAGGGTGTTGGCGTTTACTCGTTTTAAAGTTTTTCCTGCTTTCATAAATTTTTTCTGTACTCGACTAAAAACCACTGTGTAACGAAACTTTTCAAAATAAAGATACTAACTTTTGCATATGTGCTTACCTAACAATCTGTCGGTTTTTATACCTTTTTAATGTTCTTTCAGAATGGATAAAAATTCTCTGGAAAATGTACAAAGGGGGATAAAAAATTTGATCCCATTATCAAAAACCCTTTCCCCTATGAGGATGACTAAGGGCCCTGAGTCTGCACTCTCAGAAAGACTGGAATTGGGGGGGATATGTCGAGGTTAAAATGGAAACAGGAATAAATAAAGGGGTGTGAATAGTGTGCTGAAAATATCTAGCCTAGACGGGACTCGCAGCAATGGTTTTAAGTTAAAAAATTCAGTTTCAGGAAGATATAGGAAATACTGGTTTGGTAATAGGTTGTGGATGAGGGGAACAAACTCCCAAGTACAGTTTAGAGGCCAAACGTTTTAGCTTTAAAATGGGTTTGGGTAAATACATAGTGGTGTGGGTGGGTGTGAGTTGGACCTATATTTGTCTACCAGGTCGGTTTCCCCCCTTTCCTCCCAGGTCAGGTAAATGTGACCTGCCCTGACTAGGTTAGGTGCTTGGCTAAACCGGTGGGAGATGGACCTGCCTCGTTGGGCCAGTAGGCCTGCCAGTGTTCCTTCGTTCTTTTAAGAACATAAAAGAAAAAAAATGTAGGAACACGAGAAGGCCTACTGCCCAAGAGGCAGGTCCTTATCAAACGACATCTCCCTAAGCTACCAAGAAATAACCCCCGTACCCTTAACACCAATCAAACCCACCCCTCCCCTCATATTTTGTCCAGTTTTTTTAAAAACACCCAAGGCCCTAACCTCTACACCCACGGGGAAGACGTTCCACGCATTTTTACAACCTTTTAGAAACCCATATTACCTATTCCTTTAAAAATCAAAATTTATCCAACTTAAATCCATTATTCCTGGTTCTTACCTGGTTCGACACCCTCAGTACTTTATTAAGTCCCCCCTTTTTTTATCCCCGCATCCTTAAACTTCAATGATACCCCCTCTTCACGCCTCTCCAGGAGGGGAGTTTTAAAGGTTTTTAAGTCTTCTTCATACGGGGGGTTTTCCTTTCACATAAATCATTTTTCTTTCTTCTCTGATGTTCTCTAATGATCATTCCTCCTGTAAAAGGGGACCAAAACTGAGCAGCATAATCAAAGAGGCCTCACTAGTGAGTATAGAGTGCAAAATAATTTTTTGGACTTCTGTTACTTATACTTCTTGAGATAAACCAAATAATCGTTGGCCTTGTTTGCGACACTGAGGCACTGCTGTCTTGGCTTTTTGATTTCTGCTTGAACATCAAAAGGTAACAATACCGACGGGGGTTAGGTAAGACACAATCAAAGTTTTGCAAATTTATTCCGAAACGTTTTTCGCCTACACAGTAGGCCCTTTCTTCAGTCGAATACGAAAATGGCAGGAACAGTAGAGAGTGAAGACGAGTAATCATCCATCACCCAGGCCAGGGGCGACAAAACCTTTGATTTTCCCACTTTTAAGGTATGGGGCTGTTCTCGCTTTACATCTCTACTGTTCCTGCCTACTTTTTTGTATTCGACTGAAAAGCCTACTGTTAGGCGAAACGTTTCGGGAAAAAAGTTTCTAACTGTTCATTTGTTCTTACCTAAAGTTTTGCTTACCAAGACTCCAAGTCTTTTTCCATTCTGTATGACCAAACTCTACTTTCCCCAGATATAGCTTCGAGGGTTTTTTCATTCCAAGGCAAGTACCCCTTTCACTTTTCCACATTAAACTTTTCTGCCTTTCCAGACCAAGACTTTTAATTTGTTCAAACGTCTGGGGTTTTTTTTGGGGGGAATTAAGGCCATCTTTTTTCCAGCAAACTTTTCCGCCCCCTAGTAACCCTTCATCAAGGTCATTAAAAAAAATTATCAAGGGGGCCCCAAACTGATCCTTGGGAAAGCCACAAAGGGTAAACCCCATTCAGATTTCACCCTTAAAAGGGGGTTAACCCGCCTATTTGGAAACCAGCCTCAATCCTTAGAAAATTTACCTCCTTACTATAGCTGCCACTTTTCTTAAGAGTCTCTTGTGAGGTACTCTGTGGAAGGCTTTACTAAAATCCAAATAAACAATATCATATTCCTTATCACTGTCAACTGCCTCAAATGTTCTATTGAAGAACGTCAGTAAGTTTGTCAGGCAGGAACGACCTCTCGTGAATCCATGCTGAGATTCATTTATCAAGTTATGCTCCTCAAGGTGACTTCTGATAATGTCAGCTATAATTGATTCTAATAACTTGCCCACTATAGATGTCAGGCTTGATGAGAGTAAGACACATCTTGTCGGTATTATATACCTTTCGTACACAAGATGTCAGGCTTATTGGACGGTTGTTAGGTAAGACACATATGCAACAGTTAGGTATCTTTATTATGAAACGTTTCGCCTACACAGTAGGCTTCTTCAGTCAAGTACAGAAAAGTTGATAGAAGCAGAAGATACTTGAAGACGATGTAATCAGTCCATCACCCTTAAAGTTTTGAGGTGGTCAGTCCCTCCCATCTTATTGGACGGTAATTTGAAGGAGTGGACTTATCCCCTGATTTGAATATAGGAACCACATTAGCCATCTTCCACATCTCTGGCACAACACTGGTAAGGATGGACGCATTGAATACACTCGTTAATGGCTGACTAAGCTCCATCTTGCATTCCTTAAGTACCCTTGAAAACAACTCATCGGGTCCCGGGGACTTATTTCGTTTCTGTTTGTCTATCTGTTTAATAACCATGTCCCTCGTGACAGTAATATTAGTTAACTTAAATTCATCAGGAACTAAATAATTGTTAATTACTGGAATCTCATTTACATCTTCCTGTTAGGAAAGACACATATGCAACAGTTAGGTATCTTTATTTCGAAACGTTTCGCCTACACAGTAGGCTTCTTCAGTCGAGTACAGAAAAGTTGATAGAAGCAGAAGATACTTGAAGACGATGTAATCAGTCCATCACCCTTAAAGTTTTGAGGTGGTCAGTCCCTCAGTCTGGAGAAGAGCATTGTTCCGTTGTCTGAAACAATATGAAGTTGAAGTGACAGGATGGAGCCTTATATACTGCCAGGAGGTGAGACGTAGGTTGCTTTGGGAGGGCAAGTCCCTCTCAAACCCAGCCGTTCTCACCAGTAGAGGTTGTCGAAGTTGATGGTCTGTACCAAGTACCCTTGTTTTTGCATGTCTGACAGAATGAACATTAAAATGGTATAAAATACCGACAGATTGTTAGGAAAGACACATATGCAACAGTTAGGGTTTGAGAGGGACCTGCCCTCCCAAAGCAACCTACGTCTCACCTCCTGGCAGTATATAAGGCTCCATCCTGTCACTTCAACTTCATATTGTTTCAGACAACGGAACAATGCTCTTCTCCAGACTGAGGGACTGACCACCTCAAAACTTTAAGGGTGATGGACTGATTACATCGTCTTCAAGTATCTTCTGCTTCTGTCAACTTTTCTGTACTCGACTGAAGAAGCCTACTGTGTAGGCGAAACGTTTCGAAATAAAGATACCTAACTGTTGCATATGTGTCTTTCCTAACAATCTGTCGGTATTTTATTCCATTTTAATGTTCACATCTTCCTGTGTAAAAACTGACAAAAAATAGTCATTAAATAAGGAACACATTTCTAGTTCATTATCCGTCAGCTGTCCATTCCCAGATTTCAGAGGTCCTACTTTTTCCATCACCTTCGTCCTATACACTTGAAAGAACCCCTTTGGATTAGTCTTTGATTCATTAGCAACTCTAATTTCATAGTCACGTTTAGCCTTTCTAATCGCCTTTTTTACTTCTCTTTTAAGCTGAACATATTGGTCAGTAAGGTTAACCTCTCCTCTTTGATGCGCCCATAAAAATTCCCCTTTTCTCCCCTAATAGATGCTTTAGCCTCCTGTTTAAACCCCTTTGGGGTCGTTATTTTTTAGCCCCCAATTTCTCTCTGGGAATGTAAAATACTCTGGGACTGTGTACATTATTAAGAAAACAATCATAAAAGCAGATCCTTCATATTCATAAGTATGATTATCGTCAATAAAATTTATTAGTAGATAACCCCCAAACAAGATTAGACAGATGTTCCCTAAGTCCATTATAATCGGCAGAACGAAAATCGGGATTTTTACTTATTATCATTTATTCTTGCATTCCCAATTAATGCTAAAGGTGATGGATTTGTGATCACTTGCGCCCCAAACTCTTCAGTGATCTCCAGATTTTCACGAGTGTTTCCTTATTTGACAAGACTAGGTCTAGCAAATTATTACCCCTGGTAGGTTCAGTTACACTCTGTTTCAGAAACAGTTCCTGAACTGTTTCCATGAAGTCACTGGACTCTAATTACCTGTCAAAGAAATTCCAGTTTAATTTGGCTAAAGTTAAAGTCCCCTACTATGACTACGTTACTGTGTCCAGAAGCCCTAACAATTTCGTCCCAAAGAAGTCTCCCTCTATCGTGATCCAAGCCTGGAGGTCGGTATATTACACCTAGAATTAGTTTTTCTGACCCTCCACGAACTCTACCCAAACAGACTCTGTTACTGCTCCATCTATTTTTATACCTGTTTTTATGCAACAATTAATATTTTCTCGAACATACAATGCAACTCCTTCCCCCTTCCCATTACATCTATCCACATTGAACAACTTAAATCCCTGAATATTACACTCAGCAGTCATATCCCGACTCTTTAAATCATACCACGTTTCAGTTAATGCAATGATATCAAAGTTCCCAGCACATGCTACCAAACGTAGTTCATTAATTTTATTTCTTGCACTTCGACTGTTAGCATAAAATACCATCATATGTTTTTTCTTCTGCACATTCTTAAGAGGAAGCTTCGGAGCAAGAGGAAGCTCCGAGGCAAGAGGAAGCTCCGAGGCAAGAGGAAGCTTCGGAGCAAGAGAAATCTCCGAGGCAAGAGGGATTTCCGGGGCAAGATGAAGCTCCAAGGCAAAAGTAAGCTCCGAGGCAAGAGGAAGCACCGGGTAAAAGGAAGCTCAGAGGCAAGAGGAAGCTCCTAGACAAGAGGAAGCTCCGAGGCCAGCGGAAGCTTCGGAGTAAGAGGAAGCTCCGATGCAGGAGGAACCACCGGGTAAGAGGGAGCTCCGGGGCAAGACGAAGCTCCGAGGAAAGAGGAAGCTCCGGGTAAAAGGAAGCTCAGAGGCAAGAGGAAGCTCCTAGACAAGAGGAAGCTCCGAGGCCAGCGGAAGCTTCGGAGTAAGAGGAAGCTCCGATGCAGGAGGAACCACCGGGTAAGAGGGAGCTCCGAGGCAAGAGGAAGCACCGGGTAAGAGGAAGCTCCGAGACAAGAGGAAGCTCCGAGGCAAGAAGAAGCTCCGGGGCAAGAGGAAGCTTCGGGGCAAGAGGAAGCTTCGGGGCAAAAGGAAGCTTCGGAGCAAGAGGAAGCTCCGAGGCAAGAGGAAGCTCCGAGGCAAGAGGAAGCTCCGGGGAAAGAGGAAGCTCCGGGTAAGAGGAAGCACCGGGTAAGAGGAAGCTCCGGGTAAGAGGAAGCGCCGGGTAAGAGGAAGCACCGGGTAAGAGGAAGCACCGGGTAAGAGGAAGCTCCGGGGAAAGAGGAAGCTCCGGGTAAAAGGAAGCACCGGGTAAGAGGAAGCACCGGGTCAAGAAATTGCTCCTTCACAACAGCTCAGTTAGGCAACATGTGTGAGCAAACATGCGTCAGTCAGCCGCATATTTCCTACTAATACCCTAGAAGTTTACTTCGCTAACATTTCTTTAAGAATTTAAGTATTGTTGACTGGTCCCGTAGCTCGATCACTAGCGCACTGAGCTCACACTCTGAGGTCCAGAGTTCGAGCCTTCGGTACGGCTAGAAAACATTAGGGACGTGTTTCCGAAAGACATCTGCTGTCCCTGTTCATCCATCAGTATAAAATGGGTACCTGGGTGTTAGTGGACTGGTGTGGGTCACATCCTGGGTGTTAGTGGACTGGTGTGGGTCACATCCTGGGTGTTAGTGGACTGGTGTGGGTCACATCCTGGGTGTTAGTGGACTGGCGTGGGTCGTAAACTGACCTAATTTGCGGGAAATGCTCAGCATAACAAGCGGCTTTCTATATAGTAGTATGTCATTGATGTCAGCTATGGTCTGTATACCTTGTACATGTACTGGTAGAAATAAAGATACGTATTATTTATTTATTTATTTATGTATTTATTATTATTATTATTATTATTATTATTATTATTATTATTATTATTATTATTATTATTATTATTATTATTATTATTATTACTTAAAGGCAGCGTTAATGACTCTTGCAGTCGATAGGCTTCAATCTCTATGATTGAATCTCTTCTAAGAACAAACACGAACCCAGAAATGCTTCAGATCAGAGGTGTGTTTACTTATGGCTGGAGATAAATGGTATAAAATATCGACACCTTGGGAAAGTTGACAGAGATACGGAATAATGAGATCCTTTATTGACTACGTTTCGACCTCATAGTGGGCTTTATCAGGTCAAAAACCTTGGCAAAGAGTACATGAGTATACATTGTGTGTCGAGCCAGGTGGAGAATATTGGGGAGGTTGGAGACGAAAGTGAGTCTTCACGGTCCTTTTAACCACAGTTGTTGTGTAACTTGTGTTGTGGAGAGTGACGGATTGTAAATACGTGTGCAATGTATGGTGCTTCACAGGGTATATACATAGTCTGGTGTATATGTATACAAACACACCAAGAGGTGTATTTCTCGTATAATATGTAGACCATTTACAAGACTTTTATTAAGGATTTATGGAGATGTGATGCGCAGGTGAAAAGTCGCCTTAATAACGCGATTGTATTTAACTGACTTCAACTTGAACAAACTTAATGTAGTGTAATTATACATCTGGAATATATCAAGATAAATGTTAAATATCTGAAACATAAGAAGGAGGAAGAAAAAAGACAGAGGGAGATAATAAGGTAAATAATCACTTAATATAGAATAAGCAAGCAGTTACCAGTACAAGGTATGAGAGTGAATACTGAGCCCAGAGTGACTCAACGTCAGTGTTTTGTCTCACGAAATAGTAATGACACGATTGTTAGTTTTTTTTTTTTTTTTTTTTTTTTTTTATTTGCCGGTATTCTCCCGGCCCGGGTCTTTTCCAAGTAGTGGTGACCCGGCCTTGGCTCCCTATCTGGGGAGTGTCTCGAGACTTAAGTCTCCCATGGGAGAAGGTACAAGTACCCCCTCATCTTTGGGACCAACTGTCCCCAGGCCTAGCCACATTCCCCGCCCTCATGGGGCTCGTAGGGAGAAGCTAGGCCTCTGGTCTGCCATCTGCCCCGCCCCAAAGGGGCTCGTGGGGATGGCAGTCTTGTGAGCTGCAGGTGGTAGCAAGCTCAGGCCTTCAATTGTTAGTGTTTTGTTAGTACTATATTATTCAAAAATTTGGTAATTTGTCCTGCCCTTCCCTGGGTCGAACCACATGTCTTCGATTTACTCATAATTGGTGAACTATTTACTTAACTGAATAATGCTCGGTATTTTCGTTTAGCTCATTCCATTAACAACTACAGACACAAGTACTACACCCCTTTTGATTTATGCCATTTTTCACGTCGACCTTGTGGGTTGAGCGCTTCCTATTGATTATACCGTACTAATAGATGTATAGTGAGAAATTAAAGGAAATAAGTAGAATGAGTTACGAACGGTGAGTCACTCCATGTTAACTTACCTATAACGTAAGTAAACATACCAAGTTGAGACATGGTACTGTGGTTAACGCACTGGCCTTGTGTTACATCTGGCTTGCCATGGGTTCGAACTGGTGAGAGTTTATATTGAGCAGTGGTTCCCAATATTCTCCATGTATCTTGAGTACTGGTAAAATACTTTGTTACAATCTTGCCCCTTGGCCCGAGTGTTGTCCCTTGACCCGAGGGTTGTCCCTTAGCCCGAGGGTTGTCCCTTGGCCCGAGGGTTGTCCCTTGGCCCGAGGGTTGTCTCTTGGCCCGAGGGTTGTCCCTTGACCCGAGGGTTGTCCCTTAGATCGAGGATTGTCCCTTGGCCCGAGGGTTGTCACTTGGCCCGAGGGTTGTCCCTTGACCCGATAGTTGTCCCATAGCCCGAGGGTTGTCCCTTGGCCCGAGGGTTGTCACTTGCCCAGAGGGTTGTCCCCTGGCCCGAGGGGTGTCTCTTGGCCCGAGGGTTGTCCCTTGGCCCGAGGGTTGTCCCTTGGCCCGAGGATTGTCTCTTGGCCCGAAGGTTGCCCCTTGGCCCGAGGGTTGTCCCTCGTCCCGAGGGTTGTCCCTTGTCTCGAGGGTTGTTCCTTGTCGCGAGGGTTGTCCCTTGGCCACGAGGGTTGTCCCTTGGCCCGAGGGTTGTCCCTTGGCCCGAGGGTTGTCCCTTGGCCCGAGGGTTGTCCCTTGGCCTGAGGGTTGTCCCTTGCCTCGAGGGTTGCCCCTTGTCCCGAGGGTTGCCCCTTGCCACGAGAGTTGTCTCTTGTCCCGAGGGTTGTCCCTTGGTCCGAGGGTTGTCCCCTGGCCAGAGGGTTGTCCCTTGCCACGAGAGTTGTATCTTGGCCCGAGGGTTGTCCCTTGGCCCGAGGGTTGTCCCTTGGTCCGAGCGTTATCCCTTGGCCCGAGGGTTTTACCTTGGCCCGTGGGTTGTCCCTTGTCCCGAGGGTTGTCCCTTGTCCCGAGGGTTGTCCCTTGTCCCGAGGATTGTCCCTTGTCTCGAGAGTTGTCCCTTGTCTCGGGGGTTGTCCCTTGGCCCGAGGGTTGTCCCTTTGCCCGAGAGTTGTCCCTTGTCTCGAGGGTTGTCCCATGGCCCGAGGGTTGTCCCTTGGTCCCAGGGTTGTCCCTTGGCCCGAGAGTTGTCCCTTGTCCCGAGGGTTGTCCCTTGTCTCAAGGGTTGTCCCTTGGCCCGAGGGTTGTCCCTTGGCCCCAAGCTTGTCCCTTGGCCCGAGGGTTGTCCCTTGTCCCGAAAGTTGTCATTTGCCCCGAGAGTTGCCCCTTGTCCAGAGGGTTGCCCCTTGCCCCGAGAGTTGCCCCTTGACCCGAGGGTTGTCCCGTGGTCCGAGGGTTGTCCCTTGGCCCAAGGGTTGTCCCTTGGTCCGAGGGTTGTCCCTTGTCCTGAGGGTTGTCCCTTGTCCTGAGGGTTGTCCCTTGTTCCGAGGGTTATCGCTTGCCTCGAGGGTTGTCTCTTGCCTCAAGGGATGTCCCTTGGCCTGAGGGTTGCCCCTTGGCCCGAGGGTTGCCCCCTTGGCGCGAGGGTTGCCCCCTAGGCCCGAGGGCTGCCCCTTGGCCCGAGGGTTGCCCCTTGCCCCGAGGGTTGCCCCTTGCCCCGAGGGTTGCCCCTT
This sequence comes from Cherax quadricarinatus, assembly GCF_026875155.1. Lineage (NCBI taxonomy): Eukaryota > Metazoa > Arthropoda > Malacostraca > Decapoda > Parastacidae > Cherax > Cherax quadricarinatus. Next base: position 1,298,326 of record NC_069453.1, on the reverse strand, counting down.
GACCCGAGGGTTGCGCCTTGTCTCGAGGGTTGTCCCTTGTCCTGAGGGTTGCACCGTGGCCCGAGGGTTGTCCCATGTCCCGAGGCATGTCCCTTGTCCCGAAGGTTGTCCCTTGTTCCGAGGGTTATCGCTTGCCTCGAGGGTTGTCCCTTGCCCCAAGGGATGTCCCTTGGCCTGAGGGTTGCCCCTTGGCCCGAGGGTTGCCCCCTTGGTGCGAGGGTTGCCCCCTAAGCCCGAGGGCTGCCCCTTGGCCCGAGGGTTGTCCCTAGGCCAGAGGGTTTTCCCTTGGCCCGAGGGTTGTCCCTTGTCTCGAGGGTTGCCCCTTGGCCCGAGGGTTGCCCCCTTGGCGCGAGGGTTGCCCCCTAGGCCCGAGGGTTGTCCCTTGTCTCGAGGGTTGTCCCTTGGCCCGAGGGTTGTCACTTGGCCCGAGGGTTGTCCCTTGGCACGAGGGTTGTCCCTTGGCCAGAGGGTTGTCCCTTGGCCCGAGGGTTGTCTCTTGGCCCGAAGGTTGTCCCTTGGTCCGAGGGTTGTCCCTTGCCACGAGAGTTGTCTCTTGGCCCGAGGGTTGTCCCTTGGTCCGAGGGTTGTCCCTAGGCCACAGGGTTGCCCCTTGGCCCGAGAGTTGTCCCTTTCCACGAGAGTTGTCTCTTGGCCCGAGGGTTGTCCCTTGGCCCGAGGGTTGTCTCTTGGCCCGAGGGTTGTCCCTTGGTCCGAGGGTTGACCCTTGCCACGAGAGTTGTCTCTTGGCCCGAGGGTTGTCCCTTGTCTCGAGGGTTGTCCCTAGGCCAGAGGGTTGTCCCTTGGCCCGAGAGTTGTCCCTTTCCAAGAGAGTTGTCTCTTGGCCCGAGGGTTGTCCCTTGGACCGAGGGTTGTCCCTTGGCCCGAGGGCTGTCCCTTGGCCCGAGGGTTGTCCCTTGGCCCGAAGGTTATCCCTTGGCCAGAGGGTTATCCCTTGGCCCGAGGGTTTTACATTGGCCCGTGGGTTGTCCCTTGTCTCGAGGGTTGTCCCTTGTCTTGAGGGTTGTCCCTTGTCCCAAGGGTTGTCCCTTGTCTCGAGGGTTGTCCCTTGTCTCCAGGGTTGTCCCTTGGCCCGAGGGTTGTCCCTTGGCCCGAGGGTTGTCCCTTGTCTCGAGGGTTGTCCCTTGGCCCGAGGGTTGTCACTTGGCCCGAGGGTTGTCCCTTGTCTCGAGGGTTGCCCCTTGGCCCGAGGGTTGCCCCCTTGGCGCGAGGGTTGCCCCCTTGTCTCGAGGGTTGTCCCTTGTCTCGAGGGTTGTCCCTTGGCCCGAGGGTTGTCACTTGGCCCGAGGGTTGTCCCTTGGCACGAGGGTTGTCCCTTGGCCCGAGGGTTGTCCCTTGGCCCGAGGGTTGTCTCTTATCCCGAAGGTTGTCCCTTGGTCCGAGGGTTGTCCCTTGCCACGAGAGTTGTCTCTTGGCCCGAGGGTTGTCCCTTGGTCCGAGGGTTGTCCCTAGGCCACAGGGTTGCCTCTTGGCCCGAGAGTTGTCCCTTTCCACGAGAGTTGTCTCTTGGCCCGAGGGTTGTCCCTTGGCCCGAGGGTTGTCTCTTGGCCCGAGGGTTGTCACTTGGTCCGAGGGTTGTCCCTTGCCACGAGAGTTGTCTCTTGGCCCGAGGGTTGTCCCTTGTCTCGAGGGTTGTCCCTAGGCCACAGGGTTGTCCCTTGGCCCGAGAGTTGTCCCTTTCCACGAGAGTTGTCCCTTGTCCCGAGGGTTGTCCCTTGTCCCGAGGGTTGTCCCTTGTCCCGAGGGTTGTCCCTTGTCCCGAGGGTTGTCTCTTGGCCCGAGGGTTGTCTCTTGGCCCGAGGGTTGTCCCTTGGCCCGAGGGTTGTCCCTTGGCCCGAGGGTTTTACCTTGGCCCGTGGGTTGTCTCTTGTCTCGAGGGTTGTCCCTTGTCTCGAGGGATGTCCCTTGTCTCAGAGGTAGTCCCTTGGCCCGAGGGTTGTCCCTTGTCCCGAGGGATGTCCCTTGTCTCGAGGGTTGTCCCTTGTCTCGAGGGTTGTCCCTTGTCTCGGAGGTAGTCCCTTGGCCCGAGGGTTGTCCCTTGGCCCGAGGGTTGTCCCTTGTCTCGAGGGTTGTCCCTTGGCCCGAGGGTTGTCCCTTGGCCAGAGGGTTGTCCCTTGGCCAGAGGGTTGTCCCTTGTCTCGAGGGTTGTCCCTTGGCCCAAGGGATGTCTTTTGGCCCGAGGGTTGTCACTTGGCCCGAGGGTTGTCTCTTGTCTCGAGGGTTGCCCCTTGGCCCGAGGGTTGCCCCCTTGGCGCGAGGGTTGCCCCCTTGTCTCGAGGGTTGTCCCTTGTCTCGAGGGTTGTCCCTTGGCCTGAGGGTTGTCACTTGGCCCGAGGGTTGTCCCTTGGCACGAGGGTTGTCCCTTGGCCCGAGGGTTGTCCCTTGGCCCGAGGGTTGTCTCTTAGCCCGAAGGTTGTCCCTTGGTCCGAGGGTTGTCCCTTGCCACGAGAGTTGTCTCTTGGCCCGAGGGTTGTCCCTTGGTCCGAGGGTTGTCCCTAGGCCACAGGGTTGCCCCTTGGCCCGAGAGTTGTCCCTTTCCACGAGAGTTGTCTCTTGGCCCGAGGGTTGTCCCTTGGCCCGAGGGTTGTCTCTTGGCCCGAGGGTTGTCACTTGGTCCGAGGGTTGTCCCTTGCCACGAGAGTTGTCTCTTGGCCCGAGGGTTGTCCCTTGTCTCGAGGGTTGTCCCTAGGCCACAGGGTTGTCCCTTGGCCCGAGAGTTGTCCCTTTCCACGAGAGTTGTCCCTTGGCAAGAGGGTTGTCCCTTGGCCCGAGGGTTGTCCCTTGTCCCGAGGGTTGCCCCTTGCCACGAGAGTTGTCTCTTGGCCCAAGGGTTGTCCCTTGGACCGAGGGTTGTCCCTTGGCCCGAGGGCTGTCCCTTGGCCCGAGGGTTGTCCCTTGGCCCGAAGGTTATCCCTTGGCCAGAGGGTTTTACCTTGGCCCGAGGGTTTTACCTTGGCCCGTGGGTTGTCCCTTGTCTCGAGGGTTGTCCCTTGTGTAGAGGGTTGTCCCTTGTCCCAAGGGTTGTCCCTTGTCTCGAGGGTTGTCCCTTGTCTCCATGGTTGTCCCTTGGCCCGAGGGTTGTCCCTTGGCCCGAGGGTTGTCCCTTGTCTCGAGGGTTGTCCCTTGGCCAGAGGGTTGTCCCTTGTCTCGAGGGTTGTCCCTTGGCCCCAGGGTTGTCCCTTGGCCCGAGGGTTGTCCCTTGTCCCGAGGGTTGTCCCTTGTCTCGAGGGATGTCCCTTGGCCCGAGGGTTGTCCCTTGTCTCCAGGGTTGTCCCTTGGCCCGAGGGTTGTCCCTTGGCCCGAGGGTTGTCCCTTGTCTCGAGGGTTGTCCCTTGGCCCGAGGGTTGTCCCTTGGCACCAGGGTTGTCCCTTGGCCCGAGGGTTGTCCCTTGTCCCGAGGGGTGTCCCTTGTCCCGAGGGTTGCCCCTTGTCCCGAGGGTTGCCCCTTGCCACGAGAGTTGTCCCTTGGACCGAGAGTTGTCCCTTGGCAAGAGGGTTGTCCCTTGGCCCGAGGGTTGTCCCTTGTCCCGAGGGTTGCCCCTTGCCACGAGAGTTGTCCCTTGGACCGAGAGTTGTCCCTTGGCAAGAGGGTTGTCTCTTGGCCCGAGGGTTGTCCCTTGGACCGAGGGTTGTCCCTTGGCCCGAGGGTTGTCCCTTGGCCCGAAGGTTGTCCCTTGGCCCGAGGGTTTTCCCTTGGCCAGAGGGTTTTACCTTGGCCCGAGGGTTGTCCCTTGGCGCCAGGCTTGTCCCTTGGCCCGAGGGTTGTCACTTGTCCCGAAAGTTGTCATTTGTCCCGAGATTTGATCCTTGTCCCGAGGGTTGCCCCTTGCACCGAGAGTTGCCCCTTGGCCCGAGGGTTGTCCCTTGGTCCGAGGGTTGTCCCTTGGCCCAAGGGTTGTCCCTTGTCCTGAGGGTTGTCCCGAGGGTTGCACCGTGGCCCGAGGGTTGTCCCATGTCCCGAGGCATGTCCCTTGTCCCGAGGGTTGTCCCTTGTTCCGGGGTGTTGTCCCTTGCCTCAAGGGTTGCCCCTTGGCCCGAGGGTTGCCCCCTTGGCGCGAGGGTTGCCCCCTAGGCCCGAGGGCTGCCCCTTGGCCCGAGGGTTGCCCCTTGGCCCGAGGGTTGCCCCTTGGCCCGAGGGTTGTCCCTTGTCCCGGGGGTTGCACCGTGGCCCGAGGGTTGTCCCATGTCCCGAGGCATGTCCCTTGTCCCGAAGGTTGTCCCTTGTTCCGAGGGTTATCGCTTGCCTCGAGGGTTGTCCCTTGCCCCAAGGGATGTCCCTTGGCCTGAGGGTTGCCCCTTGGCCCGAGGGTTGCCCCCTTTGCGCGAGGGTTGCCCCCTAGGCCCGAGGGCTGCCCCTTGGCCCGAGGGTTGTCTCTTGGCCTGAGGGTTGTCCCTTGACCCGAGGGTTGTCTCTTGCCCCGAGGGTTGTCACTTGGCCCGAGGGTTGTCCCTTGGCCCGAGGGTTGTCTCTTGGCCCGAGGGTTGTCCCTTGGCCCGAGGGTTGTCTCTTGTCCCGAGGGTTGTCCCTTGTCTCGAGGGTTATCGCTTGTCGCGAGGGTTGTCCCTTGGCCCGAGGGTTGTCCCATGGCCCGAGGGTTGTCATTTGGCCCGAGGGTTGTCCCTTGGCCTGAGGGTTGTCCCTTGTCTCGAGGGTTGCCCCTTGTCCCGAGGGTGCCCTTGCCACGAGAGTTGTCCCTTGGACCGAGGGTTGTCCCTTGGCAAAAGGGTTGTCCCTTGGACCGAGGGTTGTCCCTTGGCAAAACTGTTGTCCCTTGGCCCGAGGGTTGTCCCTTGTCCCGAGGGTTGCCCCTTGCCACGAGAGTTGTCTCTTGGCCCGAGGGTTGTCCCTTGGCCCGAGGGTTGTCCCTTGGACCTAGGGTTGTCCCTTGGCCCGAGGGTTGTCCCTTGGCCAGAAGGTTGTCCCGTGGCCCGAGGGTTATCACTTAGCCCGAGGATTTTACCTTGGCCCGAGGGTTGTCCCTTGTCTCGAGGGTTGTCCCTTGGCCAGAGGGTTTTAACTTGGCCCGTGGGTTGTCCCTTGTCTCGAGGATTGTCCCTTGTCTCGAGGGTTGTCCCTTGTCCCGAGGGTTGTACCTTGTCTCGAGGGTTGTCCCTTGGCCCGTGGGTTGTCCCTTGGCCCGAGGGTTGTCCCATGTCTAGAGGCTTGTCCCTTGGTCCGAGGGTTGTCCCTTGGCCCCAGTGTTGTCCCTTGGCCCGAGGGTTGTCCCTTGGCCCGAGGGTTGTCTCTTGGCCCGAGGGTTGTCCCTTGTCTCGAGGGTTGTCCCTTGTCACGAAAGTTGTAATTTGTCCCGAGAGTTGCCCCTTGTCACGAGGGTTGTCCCTTGGCCCGAGGGTTGTCCCCTGTCCCGATGGTTGTCCCTTGTCCCGAGGGTTGTCCCCTGTCCCGATGGTTGTCCCTTGTCCCGAGGGTTGTCCCTTGTCCCGAGGGTTGTCCCTTGTCCCGTAGGTTGCACCGTGGCCCGAGGGTTGTCCTTTGTCCCGAGGGTAGTCCCTTGTCCCGAGGGTTGTCCCTTGTTCCGAGAGTTATCGCTTGCCCCGAGGGTTGTCCCTTGCACCCAGGGATGTCCCTTGGCGTGAGTTTTGCCCCTTGGCACGAGGGTTGCCCCCTTGGTGCGAGGGTTGCCCCCTAGGCCTGAGGGCTGCCCCTTGGTCAGAGGTTTACCTCTTGGCCCGAGGGTTGCCCCTTCACCCGAGGGTTGCCTCTTTGTCCGAGGGTTGCCTCTGGCCCGAGGGTTGTCCCTTGCCCTCACGGTTGTCCCTTGTCCTCACGGTTGTCCCTTGCCCCTAGGGTTGTCCCTTTTCGCCAGGGTTGTTCATTACCCCAGGGTCGCCCCTTGTCCCAAGGGTTGCCCTTTGTCCCGAGGGTTGTCCCTTGCCCCATGAGTTGTCCCTTGCTCTGAGGGTTGTCCCTTGCCTCGAGGGTTGCCCCTTGGCCCCAGGGTTGCCTCTTGTTTCGTGGGTTGTCTCTTGTCCCCTGGGTTTTCTGTTGCCCCAAGGGTTGTCCCTTGCCTTCATGGTTGCCCCTTGCTTCAAAGGTTGCCACTTGCCTCAAGGGTTGCCCCTTGCCCCCAGGATTGCCCATTGCCGGCAGGGTTGACCCTTGCCCCGACGGTTATCCATTGTCCCAAGGGTTGCCCATTTCCCCAAGGGTTCCCCCAGGGTTCCCCCTTGCCCCAGGGTTCCCCCTTGCCCCAGGGTTGCCCCTTGCCCCCAGGGTTGCCCCCTTTCCCCGAGGGTTGTACCTTTGCCCGAGGGTTGTCCGTTGGCCCGAGGGTTGTCCCTTGGCCCGAGGGTTGTCCCTTGGCCCGAGGGTTGTCCCTTTGCCCGAGTGTTGTCCCTTGGCCCAAGGGTTGTCCCTTGCCCCAGGGTTGTCCCTTGCCCCCAAGATTGTCCCTTGTCCCCAGGGTTGTCCCTTGCCTCAAGGGTTGCCCCTTGCTCCCAGGGTTGTCCATTGCCCTCAGGGTTGCCCCTTGCCCCGAGGGTTGTCCCTTGGCCCGAGGGTTGCCCCTTGGCCCGAGGGTTGTCCCTTGGCCCGAGGGTTGTCCCTTGTCTCGGGGGTTGTCCCTTGTCCCGAGGGTTGTCCCTTGTCCCGAGGGTTGTCCCTTGTCCCGAGGGTTGCACCTTGGCCCGAGGGTTGTTCCTTATCCCAAGGGTTGCCCCTAGGCCCGAGGGTTACCACTTGTCCCGAGAGTTGTCCCTTGTACCGAGGGTTGTCCCTCATCCCGAGGGTTGCCCCTTGTCCCAAAGGTTGTCCCTTGTCCTGAGGGTTGTCCCTTGTCCCGAGGGTTGTCCCTTGTTCCGATGGTTGTCGCTCGCCCCGAGGGTTGTCCCTTGGCTCCAGGGTTGTCTCTTGGCCAGAGGGTTGTCCCTTGGCCCGAGGGTTTTCTTTTGGCCCGAGAGTTGTTCCTTGGCCCCAGGGTTGTCCCGTGTCTCGAGGGTTGTCCCTTGGCCCGAGGGTTGTCCCTTGGCCCGAGGGATGTCCCTTGGCCCGAGAGTTGTCCCTTGTCCCGAGGGTTGTCCCTTATCTCGAGGGTTGTCCCTTGGCCCGAGGGTTGTCTCTTGGGCCCAGGGTTGCCCCTTGGCCCGAGGGTTGTCCTTTGTCCCGAGGGTTGTCCCTTGTCCCGAGGGATGTCCCTTGGCCCGAGGGTTGTCCCTTGGACCGAGAGTTGTCCATTGTCCCGAGGGTTGTCCCTTATGTCGAGGGTTGTCCCTTGGCCAGAGGGTCGTCATTTGGGTCCAGGGTTGTCCCTTAGCCCGAGGGTTGTCCTTTGTCCCGTGGGTTGTCCCTTGTCCCGAGGGTTGTCCCTTGTCCCGATGGTTGTCCCTTGTCACGAGGGTTGCACCATGGCCCGAGGGTTGTCCCTTGTCCCAAAGGTTGTTTCTTGTCCCGAGGGTTGCCCCTTGTCCCGACGGTTGTCCCTTGTTCCGAAGGTTATCGCTTGCCCCGAGAGTTGTCCCTTGCCCCCTGGGTTGTCCCTTGGCCTTAGGGTTGCCCCTTGGCCCGAGGGTTGCCCCCTTGGCGCGAGGGTTACCTCTAGGCCCGAGGGCTGCCCTTTGGCCCAAGGGTTGCCCCTTGGCCCGAGGGTTGTCCCTTGCCCTCACTGTTGTTCCTTGTCCCGAGGGTTGTCCTTTGCCCCTAGGGTTGTCCCTTGTCCCCGGGGTTGTTCATTGCCCCAGGGTCGCCCCTTGTCCCAATGGTTGCCCCTTGTCCCGAGGGTTGTCCCTTGCCCTGAGAGTTGTCTTTTGCCCTGAAGGTTGTCCCTTGCCCCGAGGGTTGTCCCTTGCCCCAGGGTTGCCCGTTGCCTCCATGATTGTCCCTTGCCCCGAGGGTTGTCCCTTGCCACCATGGTTGCCCCTTGCTTCAAAGGTTGCCACTTGCCTCGAGGGTTGCCCCTTGGCCCGAGGGTTGCCCCCTTGGCGCGAGGGTTACCCCCTAGGCCCGAGGGTTGCCCCTTGGCCCGAGGGTTGCCCCTTTGCCCGAGGGTTGTCCCTTGCCCTCACGGTTGTTCCTTGTCCCGAGGGTTGTCCCTTGCCCCTAGGGTTGTCCCTTGTCCCCAGGGTTGTTCATTGCCCCAGGGTCGCCCCTTGTCCCAAGGTTTGCCCCTTGTCCCGAGGGTTGTCCCTTGCCCCGAGAGTTGTCTCTTGCCCTGAAGGTTGTCCCTTGCCCCGAGGGTTGTCCCTTGGCCCCAGGGTTGCCCGTTGCCTCCATGGTTGTCCCTTGCCCCGAGGGTTGTCCCTTGCCACCATGGTTGCCCATTGCTTCAAAGGTTGCCACTTGCCTCAAGGGTTGCCCCTTGGCCCCAGGGTTGCCCCTTGCCCCCTGGGTTGCCCATTGCCGGCAGGGTTGACCCTTGCCCCTGCGGTTGTCCATTGTCCCAAGGGTGTCCCCTTCCCCCAAGGGTTGCCCCTTGCACCCAGGGTTGCCCCTTGCCCCCAGGATTGCCCTTTGCCCCGAGGGCTGTACCTTGGCCCCAGGTTTGCCCATTGCGCCGAGGGTTGTCTCTTGCTCCCAGGGTTGCCCCTTGTCCCCAGGGTTGCCCCTTGCCCCCAGGGTTGCCCCTTTCCTCAAGGGTTGCCCCTTGCCTCCAGGGTTACCATTTGCCCAAAGGATTGCCCCTTGCCCCATGGTTGCCTCTTGCCCCAGGGTTACCCCTTGCCTTAAGGGTTGTCCCTTGCCCCGAGGGTTGTCCCTTATTCCGAGGGTTGACGCTTGCCCCGAATGTTGTCGCTTGTCTCAAGGGTTGCCCCTTGCCGCGAGGATTGCCCCTTGGCCCGAGGGTTGCCCCTTGGCCCGAGGGTTGCCCCTTGGCCCGAGGGTTGCCCCTTGGCTCGAGGGTTGCCTTTTATACCGAAGGTTGTCCCTTGCCCCCAGGGTTGTCCCTTGTCCCAAGGGTTGCCCCTTGCCACCAGGGTTTTCCTTTGCCCCCAGGGTTGCCCCTAATCCCGACGGTTGCTTTTTGTCCCGAGGGTTGTCCCTTGCCCCGAGGGTTGTCCCTTGGCCCTAGGGTTGTCCCTTGGCCATAGGGTTGTCCCTTGGCCCGAGGGTTGTCCCTTGCCCCCAGGGTTGTCCCTTGCCCCTTGGTTGTCCCTTGTCCCAGGGTTATCCCTTGCCTCAAGGGTTGCCCCTTCAAGGGTTGCCCCTTGCCCCGAGGGTTGTCCCTTGTCCCGAGGGTTGTAACTTGACCCGAAAGTTGTCATTTGTCCCGAGAGTTGCCCCTTCTCCAAAGGGTTGCCCCTTGCCACGAGGGTTGTCCCTTGGCCGGAGGGTTGTCCCTTGTCCCGAGGGTTGTCCCTTGTCCCGAGGGTTGTTCCTTGTCCCGAGGGTTGCACCTTGGCCCGAGGGTTGTTCCTTATCCCAAGGGTTGCCCCTTGGCCCTAGGGTTACCACTTGTCCCGAGAGTTGTCCCTTGTACCGAGGGTTGTCCCTTATCCCGAGGGTTGCCCCTTGTCCCAAGGGTTGTCCCTTGTCCTGAGGGTTGTCCCTTGTACCGAGGGTTGTCACTTGCCTCGAGGGTTGTCCCTTGCCCCCAGGGTTGTCCCTTGTCCCGAGGGTTGCCCCTTGGCCCGAGGGTTGCCCTCTAGGCGCGAGGGTTGCCCCCTTGGCCCGAGGGTTGCCCCTTTGCCCAAGGGTTGCCCCTTGGCCCGAAGGTTGCTCCTTGCCCCCAGGGTTGCGCCTTGTCCCGAGTTTTGCCCCTTGCCCCCACGGTTGTCCCTTGTCCCGAGGATTGTCCCTTGCCCCCAGGGTTGTCCCTTGTCCCCAGGGTTGTTCATTTTCCCAGGGTCGCCCCTTGTCCCAAGGGTTGCCCCTTGCCCCCAGGGTTGCCCCTTGCCCCCAGGGTTGCCCCTTGCCTCCAGGGTTACCATTTGCCCAAAGGGTTGCCCCTTGCCTCCATGGTTGCCTCTTGTCCCCAGGGTTACCCCTTGCCTCAAGGGTTGTCCCTTGTTCCGAGGGTTGACGCTTGCCCTGATTGTTGTCGCTTGCCCCGAGGGTTGCCGCTTGCCCCGAGGGTTGCCGCTTGTCCCAAGGGTTGCCACTTGCCGCGAGGGTTGCCCCTTGGCCCGAGGGTTGCCCCTTGGCCCGAGGGTTGCCCCTTGGCCCGAGGGTTGCTCCTTGGCCCGAGGGTTGCCCATTGGCCCGAGGGTTGCCCCTTGTCCCAAGGGTTGTCCCTTGCCACCAGGGTTGTCCTTTGCCCCCAGGGTTGCCCCTTATCCCGACGGTTGCCCTTTGTCCCGAGTGCTGTCCCTTGCCCCGAGGGTTGCCCCTTGCCGCCAGGGTTGCCCATTGTCCCGAGGGTTGTCCCTTGCCCCGAGGGTTGTCCCTTTGCCCGAGGGTTGTCCCTTGGCCCTAGGGTTGTCCCTTGGCCCGAGGGTTGTCCCTTGCCCCCAGGGTTGTCCCTTGCCCCCCAGGTTGTCCCTTGTCCCAGGATTATCCCTTGCCTCAAGGGTTGCCCCTTCAAGGGTTGCCCCTTGCCCCGAGGGTTGTCCCTTGGCCCGAGGGTTGTAACTTGTCCCGAAAGTTGTCATTTGTCCCGAGAGTTGCCCCTTCTCCAAAGGGTTGCCCCTTGCCACGAGGGTTGTCCCTTGTCCCGAGGGTTGTCCCTTGTCCCGAGGGTTGTCCCTTGTCCCGAGGGTTGTCCCTTGTACCGAGGGTTGTCCCTTATCCCGAGAGTTGCCCCTTGTCCCAAGGATTGTCCCATGTCCTGAGGGTTGTCCTTTGTCCCGAGGGTTGTCCCTTGTTCCGAGGGTTGTCGATTGCCCCGAGGGTTGTCCCTTGCCCCCAGGGTTGTCCCTTGGCCCGAGGGTTGCCCCTTGGCCCGAGGGTTGCCCTCTAGGCGCTAGGGTTGCCCCCTTGGCCCGAGGGTTGCCCCTTTGCCCAAGGGTTGCCCCTTGGCCCGAGGGTTGCTCCTTGCCCCCAAGGATGCACCTTGTCCCGAGGGTTGTCCCTTGCCCCCAGGGTTGTCCCTTGTCCCCAGGGTTGTTCATTGTCCCTGGGTCGCCCCTTGTCCCAAGGGTTGCCACTTGTCCCGGGGGTTGTCCCTTTCCCCGAGGGTTGTCCCTTGCCTCGAGGGTTGTCCCTTGCCCCCAGGGTTGCCTCTTGTACCGAGGGTTGTCCGTTGCCCCCAGGGTTGTCCGTTGCTCCCCAGGGTTGTCCCTTGCCCCGAGGGTTGTCCCTTGCCCCCATGGTTGCCCCCTGCTTCAAGGGTTGCCCCTTGCCTCAATGGTTGCCCCTTGCTTCAAGGGTTGCCCCTTACTCCCAGGGTTGCCCATTGCCGGCAGGGTTGACCCTTGCCCCGACGGTTCTCCATTGTCCCAAGGGTTGCCCATACCCCCAAGGGTTGCTCCTTGCCCCCAGGGTTCCCCTTGCCCCAGGGTTTCCCCATGCACCGAGTTTTGTCCCTTGTCCCCAGTGTTGCCCCTTGCCCCGAGAGTTTTACCTTGGCCCCAGGTTTGCCCATTGCGCCGAGGGTTGTCCCTTGCACCCAGGGTTGCCCCTTGTCCCCAGGGTTGCCACTTGCCCCCAGGATTTCCCCTTGCTCCGAGGGTTGTCCCTTGCCCTTAGGGTTGCTCCTTGCCCCAAGAATTGCCCCTTTGCTCCAGGGTTGCCTCTTGCCTCGGGGGTTGTCCCTTGCCCCAGGGTTTCCCCTTGCCCCAAGGGTTGCCCCTTGCCCCAGGGTTGCCCCTTGCCCCCAGGGTTGCCACTTCCCTCCAGGGTTGCCCCTTGCCCTCAGGTTATCCTTTGCCCAAAGGGTTGCCCCTTTCCCCCAGGATTTCCCCATGCTCCGAGGGTTGTCCCTTGCCCTTAGGGTTGCTCCTTGCCCCAAGAATTGCCCCTTTGCTCCAGGGTTGTCCCTTGCCCCGAGGGTTGTCCCTTGTCCGGAGGGTTGTCGTTTGCCCCTATGGTTGTCCCTTGTCCGGGGGGTTGTCGCTTGCCCCTAGGGTTACCCCTTGCCCCGAGGGTGTCAGCATAGTTGCTGATCCTCCTTTACATGTGTTTATATAGAAGATCCCTAGGCCCAATGATTGTATGACGTCACGGGATGCGCATGAGTTAGTGAGACGCTCTGCCTCGCACTCACTCCACGCTTAGACATACAAGCAGGCAGTAACACGGCAGGCTGGGCCCCTTCCTTACCACAGTCTGACAATACATATCATTACCATCCAACAAGTGTGTTTACCTTCATCCATCATATCTCCTTCCGAACCCCCACGACAAGGGTTGCCCCTTGCTCTCAGGGTTGTCCCTTGTTCCGAGGGATGTCGGCCCCTCGAGGGTTACCGCTTGCCCCGAGGGTTGCCCCTTGTTCCAAGGCTTGCCCCTTGGCCAAAGGGTTGCCCCTTGCCGCGAGGGTTGCCACTTGGCCCTAGGATTGCTCCATGGTGAGAGGGTTGCCCCTTGGCCCGAGGGTTGCCCATTGGCCCGAGGGTTGCCTCTTACCCCGAAGGTTGTCCCTTGCCCCTAGGGTTGTCCCTTGTCCCGAGGGTTGTCCCTTGCCCCCAGGGTTGTCCCTTGCCCCCAAGGTTGTCCCTTGTCCCCAGGGTTGTCCCTTGCCTCAAGGGTTGCCCCTTGTCTCCAGGGTTGTCCCTTGCCCCAAGGGTTGCCCCTTGTCCCCAGGGTTCCCCTTTCCCCAAGGATTGCCCCTTTCCCCAAGGATTGCCCCTTGCCCCGCGGGTTTCCCCTTGCCCCGAGGGTTGCCCCTTACCCCGAGGGTTGTCCCTTGCCCCGAGGGTTTCCCCTTGCCCCGAGGGTTGCCCCTTACCCCGAGGGTTGTCCCTTGCCCCGAGGGTTGTCCCATTTCTCGAGGGTTGCCCCTAGCCCCGAGGGTTGCCGCTTACCCCTAGGGTTGTCACTTGCTCCCAGAGTTGCCACTTGCCTCAACGGTTGCCCCTTACCCCGAGGGTTGTCCCTTGCCCCGAGGGTTGCCCCTTGACCCGAGGGTTGCCCCTTGCCCCGAGGGTTGCCCCTTGACACGAGGGTTGTCCCTTGCCTTTTGATTTGCCCCGTGCTCTGAGGGTTATCCCTTGCCCCGAGGGTTGTCCCTTGCCCCGAGGGTTTCCCCTTGCCCCGAGGGTTGTTTCTTGGAACGAAGGATGTCCCTTGCCCTCAAGGTTCCTCCTGCCCTCAAGGTTCCTTCTCCTCTCAAGGTTCCTCCTGCTCTCAAGGTTATTCTTGCCCTCAAGGTTCCTCTTGCTCTCTAGGTTCCTCCTGCCCTGAAGGGTCCTCTTGCCCTCAAGGTTCCTCTTGCCCTCAAGGTTCCTCCGGCCCTCAAGGTTCCTCCTGTCCTCAAGGTTCCTCCGGCCCTCAAGGTTCCTCTTGCCCTCAAGGTTCCTCTTGCCCACAGTGTTCCTCCTACTCTCAAGGTTCCTCTTGACTTTAAGGTTCCTCTTGCTCTCAAGGTTTCTCCTGCCCTCAAGGTTCCTCCTGCCCTCAAATTTCCTCCTGCCCACAAGGTTATTCTTGACCTCAAGGTTCCTCTTGCCCACAATGTTCCTCCTACTCTCAAGGTTCCTCTCGACTTCAAGGTTCCTCCTGCTCTTAAGGTTCCTTCTGCCCTCAAGGTTCCTTTTGCCCTCAAGGTTCCTCCTGCCCTCAAGGTTCCTCCTGCCCTCAAGGTTCCTCCTGTCCTCAAGGTTCCACCTGTCCTCAAGGTTCCTCCTGCCCTCAAGGTTCCTCCTGCCCATAAGGTTGTTCGTTGTCCCCAGGGTTGTCCCTTGCCTCAAGGGTTGCCCCTTGTCTCCAGGGTTGTCCCT
>NC_069453.1:1254047-1284035 GCF_026875155.1 Cherax quadricarinatus | reverse complement strand
CCCTGGGGTGACTGCTGCAAAACATAGTCCTGGGGTCACTGCTGCCAACATAGTCCTGGGGTCACTGCTGCCAACATAGTCCTGGGGTCAGTGCTGCCAACATAGTCCTGGGGTCACTGCTGCCAACATAGTCCTGGGGTCACTGCTGCCAACATAGTCCTGGGGTCACTGCTGCCAACATAGTCCTGGGTCACTGCTGCAACATATAGTCCTGGGGTCACTGCTGCCAACATAGTCCTGGGGTCACTGCTGCCAACATAGTCTGGGGTCACTGCTGCCAACATAGTCCTGGGGTCACTGCTGCAACATGGTCCTGGGGTCACTGCTGCCAACATAGTCCTGGGGTCACTGCTGCCAACATAGTCCGTGGGTCACTGCTGCCAACATAGTCCTGGGGTCACTGCTGCCAACATAGTCCTGGGGTCACTGCTGCCAACATAGTTCCTGGGGTCACTGCTGCCAACATAGTCCTGGGGTCACTGCTGCCAACATAGTCCTGGGTCACTGCTGCCAACATAGTCCTGAGAATATTGTTGCTCATACGAAGAATAATTGAGCGTTATTTAATTACTAATGAATATATTTGGGTATGGTATAAACCTTGGTAATAAATAGCGACAAGTTGGTTTAGAAAGACACGTAAGCAAACACTATAACATATTTATTAGAAAACGTTTCGGTCCTGGGACCTTGATCATTCTAAATACAGAGACAGAAAGACATTATATATATACGCGGAGGTTAGGTGTGACGCACGTGACCTGAGGAATGTCATAAGAACGTAAGAACATAAGAATGTAGATGGATGGTTCAGAGAACCGACATGTTGATAAATTAGACACATGTGCAACTCTTGGGTATCTTTATTGAGGAAACGTTTCGCCACACAGTGGCTTCATCAGTCCATACAAAGGAGAATCTTGAAGAACAGGAGGAGAATGAGGTAATCAGTCCCTCAACCTTGAGTCGATGTGGTCAGTCCATCAATCTTGAATAGAATACGGCATACGTGCTGAGAAGGAGCTTATAAACCGTTGGCAGGAGAGGTGCCTAATTCTTGGGCACGACATACTTCAACATTGAACAAATGTAACACCACCTATGACTGCTGCACCTCTCCTGCCAACGGTTTATAAGCTCCTTCTCAGCACGTATGCCGTATTCTATTCAAGATTGATGGACTGACCACATCGACTCAAGGTTGAGGGACTGATTACCTCATTCTCCTCCTGTTCTTCAAGATTCTCCTTTGTATGGACTGATGAAGCCACTGTGTGGCGAAACGTTTCCTCAATAAAGATACCCAAGAGTTGCACATGTGTCTAATTTATCAACATAAGAATGGAGGAACACTGTAGAAGGCCTACTGGCCCATGCGAGGCAGGTCCTTATCAAAACAACCTCTGCCTATGATGAAGAGGTAGACGTTGAAATCATGTGACTCCTGTGTTGTTGGGTTGGTGCTGCTTAAGTATCATGTATGCCAATGTTTTTGAAATTTTGTAGTTTCCAGTGTTGAGTTCTATAGTGTCGGTGACGGCGATTAGTGAGGCTTCTAGGCACCGTCGGCGTCTGAGGTCTGGTTCGGTGAGAACGAGTTGTGCCTCGTTCCAGTTCATCAAATGTCCCGTGGAGGGACTGGCAGAGACAGGCAGAGATCTTGCAGTCCGCTTGAATGAGCATCGAAATGCCTCTAACAGAGACGATGTAAGGTACGCCTGTGTCCTCCACAGAGACTCCACGGGACATTTGATGAACTGGAACGAGGCACAACTCGTTCTCACCGAACCAGACCTCAGACACCGACGGTGCCTAGAAGCCTCACTAATCGCCGTCACCGACACTATAGAACGCAACACTGGAAACTACAAAATTTCAAAAACATTGGCATACATGATACTTAAGTAACACCAACCCAGCAACACAGGAGTCACATGATTTCATCGTCTACCCGTCCTCATCATAGGCAGAGGTTGTTTTGATAAGGACCTGCCTCGCATGGGCCAGTAGGCCTTCTACAGTGTTCCTCCATTCTTATGTTCTTATGTTCTTATGACATTCCTCAGGTCACGTGCGTCACATCTCACTCCCCGCCTATATATATAATGCGCCTATATATACAGGGCAAGTGTTTCCTGACGCGGGTCTTAGATGATGATGACCCGCCTTTGGAGCTTTTGATCGAGGCCTTCCGCTGGCTTACCGATCCACCCCCATTAAAAATTATGATCATTTATAACCATTTAGTCTAGCCAGTCGAGTTTACAGCATATGCACGAAGAAGTAGCTTATATACCGCAGGCAGGTGAGGTGCAGCAGTCGTAGGTGGTATCACCTCTGACAAATCCATACGTGGAAGTAGGTCGTACCTAACCGTTAAGTAAGTGAAGAATTCCCTGTATTTAGATCCCGAGATGATGCTGTGTCAGGAATGGAGATGAATGGTTCAGAGAACCGACAAGTTGATAAATTAGCGTTTAAAGGAATAATTATAAAGTTGACAGCAACATTGTCTCATTATCGTAGAGTAAAGATTAAGTTTAGTGTTTATCATACAAGTTTTGTTTATTTTATATAATATACAGTGTTTATACTCCACTGCAAACTGAGCTGTAAAGCACTGACTGTTACATACCGTCTAGTGCCTATTGAAATACTCTGCGTGACTATATTCTTTCTACACATACATATAAGTATCTTTGTTTAAACATTTGTATGGTAGGTAAGACATATAGGCAACAGTTAGGCAGCTTTATTCCGAAACGTTTCGCCTACACAGTAGGCTTCTTCAGTCGAATACAGAAAGTAGGCAGGAACAGTAGAGATGTGAAGACGATGTAATCAGTCCATCACCCTTGAAGTCGTAGAATTTTGAGGTTGTCAGTCCCTCGGCCTGGAGACGTTCAGTTCCACAGTCAGGATCAAGCGACAGTGCGGAGACTTAAATACTGTCGGAAGGATAGTATTTAAGTCTCTGCACTGTCGCTTGATCTTCAGATAGTTCCTGACTATGGAACTGAACTTCTCCAGGCCGAGCGACTGACAACCTCAAAATTCTACGACTTCAAGGGTGATGGACTGATTACATCGTCTTCACATCTCTACTGGTCCTGCCTACTTTCTGTATTCGACTGAAGAAGCCTACTGTGTAGGCGAAACGTTTCGGAATAAAGTTGCCTAACTGTTGCATATGTGTCTTACCTACCAACCTGTCGGTATTGTATACCATTTTGATGTTAAACATTTGTATCATGCTCTACTACAACAACAACAACAACAACAACAACAACAACAACAACTACAACTACAACTACAACAACAACTACAACAACAACTACAACAACAACTACAACAACAACTACAACAACAACTACAACAACAACTACAACAACAACTACAACAACAACAACAACTACAAACTACTACTACTACTACTACTACTACTACTACTTATTCTAATTGTTATATACGAAACTGTGCCCCAACCAATATATCGACTATTAGCATGTGTAAGATACCGTCTACTACCCACTGTAGTAAAATCCACAGTAATTCAGTGACAGACAGGTCTGGGGTGTCCCAAACAAGGTACGGGAAAAGGCCCCTTTAGAAAGGTTTAACATTTTGACTTTCTTAAAACCCAACTTTGGTTTTACCTCCTCTCTAGACAAAAATTACTTTCCTTGAACTACGTTGCTTTTTCAGTGTGAAAATTTGTCCGGGCCGGGTTTTGGGGTATCGAAGCCATCCCTCGGAAAGATTGTCCGGGTTTGAGTGTGTATCGCAACCCCATCCCTCGGTATATTTTTCCGGGGGATTGAGTGTGTATCGCAAGCCTTTCCCTGGGTATAAGGGTCCGGGGTTCAAAAATTTCAGGGTCACGTGAACCCCTCACACACCCCCCCAGGTGTCTCCCACTGGCCCCCCCAAAATAAAACTCCCTGGGGTTGTCTCCCCACTGTGCCTCCCTCACACATTTCCCTGGGTTGTCTCCCCACGGGCCCTTTCCCAAACCCCCCCTCAGGGGTTTTCCCACTGTGCCCCCTCATTCCTCCCGGGGTTTGTTACCCCCTGTCCCCCTCCCTCCACACTCCCTCAGGGGTCAAACCATTTTGCCCCCTCACCACACTCCCCTCAGGTTGTCTACCACGGGGCCCCTCCCTCATACACTCCCTGGGGGTCAAACCATGTTCCCCCCTAAACCCCAAACTCCCTCGGGTTGTCTCCACTGTCCTCCCTCAAAACACTCCCTAAAGGGTGTCTCCCACTGTGCCTCCCCCCACAACCCCCCTTCAGGTGTCTACCCATGTGCCCCCCACACCCCCTCGGGTGTCTACCCCCTGTGCCCCCCTTTCACACCCCCCTCAGGTGTCTCCCACTGTCCCTCCTCATACACTCCCTGGGTTTCCCTACCACTGTGCCCCCTCATACACTCCCGGAGGGGTTCTCCCACTGTGCCCCCCTTCATACACCCCCTGAGGTGTCTACCACTGGGGCCCCCTCACCCCTCCCTCAGGTTCTCCCACGTGCCCCCCTAATACACTGGGTGTCTCCCCCGGGGCCCCCCCAACACACTCCCTGGGTTTGGCCCTCCCACTGTGCCCCCCTCCACACTCCCTCGGGTTTCTACCACTGTGCCTCCCTCATAAATTTCAGGTTCTACCACTGTGCCTCCTCACACCCCCCCCTCGGGTGTTTTCCCACTGTGCCTCCCCCCCCCCCACACCCCCTCAGGTGTCTCCCAAATGGCCTCCCTCATACACCCCCTGAGGTTTTTCCAACTTTTCCCTCCCTCTTTTACACCCCCTGAGGGGGTTACCACTGTGCCCCCCTTTCATACACTCCCTGAGGTGTCTCCCCTTTGGTCCCCCCATAAAATCCCCCCCCCAGGTGCCCCCTACCACTGTCCCTCCCTCACACACTCCCTCATTTTGGTCAACCACTGTGCCCCCCCTATACCCCCTCCCCCAGGTTTCCCCTACCTTCACCGCAAAATGTAGATTTTGGGAAACTTTCTCCCCACAAAAAAAGGGTTTAACTCTGGTTTGAATTCACGACATTTAAAAGGGACAAATCGTCAAAACCCTCCCAAAAACATGGTCCGGGGGTCACAGTCCCAAACCCTTCGGGGGCCCACAGCCCAAAACCATAGTCCTGGGGTCACAGCTGCTAACATACCCGGGGGGTCACAGCTGCCAACATAGTCGTGGGGTCACAGCTGCCGACATAGCCCCTGGGGTAAACAGCTCCCGACATAGCCGGGGGCCCACAGCTCCCAAAACATAGTCCGGGGGGCCAAGCTGCCAACATAGCCCCGGGAAAAACACAGCTGCCAACATAGCCCTGGAGTCCACAGCTCCCAAACATAGCCCCGGGGGTCACAGTTCCCAACATAGTTGGGGTCACAGTGCCAACATAGTCCTTGGGTTCACAGGGGCCAAAAAACATATTTCCTGGAGCACAGCTGCCAACTTTAGCCCCTGGGGTTACACCCTGCCAACATGGGTCCTGGGATCAAAAGTTCCCAAAACAAGTCCGGAGTCACAGCTGCCAACATGGGTCCTGGGGTAAAGCTCCAACATAGCCTGGGGTTGAAATTAAACACAAATGAAATTTATAATGTGACCCCTTTTTGAAAACTTTTTCACCCAACAGTGGGTTTTTTTAAAAAGTCACACAGGGTTTCTCCCGGGGGGTTGGGAAGGTACGAGAGTATTTATAGTCATGTTCAAAATGTTGAGGTCAGGGGGGAATGCTGCATCTGATGATTACCCGGGTGGGGTTTAGGCCCCTTGGGCACCCTTGGCGGGGGGAATTGGACAAGTTGTAGACCTTCTGCGTGTTCTATTTTTTCTTATGGGGGGTTTAGCGATGAAGAAGTTTTTTGGGGGAGTGGTTCAGCTATGTTATAGAAGCCATTTTTTTCTGGTTGAATTGTTGGTTATAAAGATAAGGGGATGTTTTCCCAGGATTCTTCTGTATTGAGTGTTGTCTTCTGGGGCTATAAGTCTTGATTTTTTCTTTTAATTTAAATTTTAAAGGGGGGGGTTTTGAATTGCGATGTTGTAACAGGAAATTCCTTGTACCCCAGTCCCTGTTTCCCAATATTGGGGGTTCTGAAATGCGTTTTTGGGGGTTCTTGATTTTTTCCGCCCCCACATATAATTTGTTGCAGTCTTTTACAAGGGATTATTATCCCCCTTTGCAGAGGATGGAGGTTTTGCCCTGTCTACTACGGGGTGTTGTTTTTTTGTGGTCGGGGGTTGGGGGGAGATATTTGGGAATGATTTTTTTGGCAAAGTTTTGGAAAACATTTTTGGGCAAGGAGTTTTTTGGGGAGGACAAATGTATCTCTTCTGGGCCCAGGGTCTTCTCTGGGGGTTTAAATATTTTTTTAATTTGCCCCCCGGTCGAGTCCCTGATGAAGTGACGAGGATAGTGGATTTAGAAAATACTTGTTCAATAAAGTGCATTTTTCCTCAAGGAACCATTGGGGCGGGATTCTGAGGCCCCGTGGGGAAGAACCTAAAATAAACCACCCAACTTTTGGGTTTTTGGTGTCGGGGTGAGAGAAAAAAGTGAAAAGATTTTTTTGGGTTTGGTTTGGGTTTTTCGATAGACTTTAAAAGGGAAGTTCGTGGTCAGTTTTGGGCAGACGAACATCAAGGAAAGGAAGAGTGTTGTCGCTTCTTCTTAAAAGTTAAAAGGGATTGAAGACTCGACCGGGTTTTGAGTTGTCTTGGAGGTTGAAGTTGAAGCTTTTTTAAGGTTTTTATGAGGGGGAATGTCGTCAACATAAGGGAGCCAGGGGGAAAACGGGGAAATAATGGGGAAAAAAACTTTTGGCTTCTAGATGTTCCATGTATAAGTTGCCAGGACGCACTGAGGGGCAAACCCCATGGTATAAAAAAAAAGGTTGCTGAAAGAGGTGTTTTTTGAAGGAGAAAACCGTAAACCCAAACACATAGTTCAACAAGGTCAAAGAAATCGGGGTTTGGAAGGGGAAGATAAAAAAGTGAATCGTTTTTTTCCCCCTGGGGCAAGAGATCGATGGTTTGTATACCCCCTTGCGGGGGGTAAAAATTATCCCTTTTTAATGACTGCAACAAAATTTTTTGGGGGGCGAAACACAAGAGACTCCAAAACGCTTTTTAAAGGAACACCAATATGAAAGGCAGGATGACGATTCAAGGAAGCCTGTGTACAAAAAATTTGGGAAATTTACACAACCATTTAATTAACTACAGAAAAATCAAGATTTTTAGCACAGAAGACAACACTCAATACAGAAAATCCTGGAAAACATTGTTATTCTATAAACCCAAAAATTTCAACCAAAACCAAAAAATTTGGTTCTATAAAAATAGCGAAAACCCCTCGCCCAAAAAAACTTCTTCTTCGCAATCCCCCATAAGAACATAGAAAAACTGCAGAAAGGGCTACAAAATTGTCCAATCCCCCCGCCAAGCTGCCCCGGGCTTATAAAACCCCCCCCCGGGAGATCATTCAGAAGCACATTCTCCCCCTGACCTCCCAAAATTCTCCCCTGACCCCAACATTTGGAAAAATGACTTTTAAAAACTCTCGTTTCCTTCCAACCCCAGGTAGATCCTGGTGACTTGAAAAAGCCCACTGTGTGGGTGAAACGTTTTTCAAAAAAGGATCACAAATTTTACTGAAATTTTTGTTTTTTATTTCCATTGTGTTTGGGATTTTTACCATTTTTTTTCCCTAGTCCTGGGGTCAAAAGCTGCCAACATAGTCCTGGGGGATCACGGGTGCCAAACATATTCCCCCCCCCGGGGCCAGCTGCCAACCCTAGTCCTGGGGGTCAATTTGGGGAACATAAATCCTGGGGTTTTCAGTTGCCCCAAAAAAGTCCTGGGTCAAGTTGGGCCCAAAATAGTCCCCCCGGGGGCACAGTTTTCCCAAAAGCCCTTTGGGGGCCCCAGTTGCCAAAAATAGTCCCCGGGGGCCAAAAGTTGCCAAAAATATTTGGGGGCCCCAAATTCCAACATATCCTGGGGGCACGCTGCCATCAACTCCTGGGGCCCCCAAACTGCCACAAAGTCCGGGGCCACAGCTTTGCCTTTATATCCTTGGGGGCCCCACTTCCAACATAGTCGGGCTGAATAATTTGACCCCGTTTTAATTTGCCGTAAACCCGGCCAAATTTAGGGTACCCTTAAAGGGCCCACGTTTTTATTTGCGTTTTTTAAAAGAATATACCGAATAAAAACTTTTTTTGAAAAGAGTTACCAAAATAAAACCCCTGTGGGCCCGGGCGTCATAAGACTATACCGCGTCAGACAACACGTTGTAAATTTTTTCCCGACAAAACCCTTTCCGGGCCCCAAATAGCTGAAAGGGAGAAAAACCCGCTTTCGTTGAATTTTGTATTAAATGCAAATAAAAGGGAAAAAAGTGGGGGTTGAAACCCTGGTTAGGGGGGTCCCTAAACCACTTGAGGGAAAATTCCTCCTAGACCGGGGGGTTTCAACCCAAATGATTTTTGTTATCTGGACTCCATACACCCCCGAATGTCCGAGTGGGTTTTTACTGAAAAAGGGAATTTTCTGCTTATTTATTGGGAAAAAATTAAGGTTTTTTTCTCCTGTGTGGAGAGGACCCCGTGACTAGGTTCAATGTTTTTTAAGCAAATCCCAAAACCGGAAATTTTTAATGAGGTTTTGGGGGGTTTTTTTATTATGTTATACTAAAGGGGTTCTGCCCGTCCTGTATACTAGGAGGGGCGGGCCCGTATGTATACTAGGAGTGCTGCCTGTCATGTAAGCTAGGAGTGCTGCTGTCATGTTTTTACTAGGAGTCTGCCCGTCCCTGTTAATAGGAGTGTGCCCGTCATGTAACTAGGGGAGCTGCCTCCCTTTTTTCTAGGATGTTTCCTGTAAATTTAAAAAAGGAGTGATGTGTCAAATTAAAAATGGGGGTGCTGCCGTCATGTATACTAGGGGGACGGCTGTCATTTAAAAAGGGGTGAGCCTTCGGGATAAATAGGAAGTGAGGCCCGTAAAGTATACAGGAGTGATTTCCTGTCATGTTAAAATAGGAGTGCTGCCTGTCATGAAAATAGGAGTGTTGGGCCCGTAAAAAAATTAAAAGGAGTGAGCCCGTCATGTATACTAGGAGTTTCTGCCTGTCTGTATTCTGGAGTGTGGCATGTTTCCCAGGGGTGCTGCCCGTCAAGAAACTAGGAAATGCTGCCGTCATTTATACTAGGGGGTTCGCCCGTCTGTTTAAACTAGGAGTGCTGCCGAAATTTTAATAGGGGTTTCTGCCTGTCATGTATACTAGGGGGTTTCTGCCCGTTTAAGTAAACTAGGGTGTGCCGGGCATTAAAAATAGGAGGTCTGCCTGTATGTAAGCTAGGAGGGGGCTGCCCCCGTCATGTATACTAGGAGTGCTGCCTGTCCCTGTTACTAGGAGTGCCGCCGCCAAGTTAATAGGAGTTCTGCCCGCCTTTTTTTATACAGGAAATGCTTTCCTGTCATTTTACAGGAGGGCTGCCTGTCCCTTTTACTGGGTTTTCTGCCCGTCATGTAAGCTAGGAGTGCTGCCTGTCTGTATACTAGGGGTGCGGGCCCGTCATGTATAAAAGGAGTGCTGCCTGTCATTATATAAAGGGAAACTGGCCCGTCAGTTTACTAGGGGTGATTGGGCCCGTTCCCTGTATTTCTAGGTGCCCGCCTGCATTTTATTTCAGGAGTGCTGCCTGGGCATGTATATAGGAGTGCGCCTGTCATGTAAACTAGGAGTGTGCCCGTCCCTGTAATTTCGGAGTGCTGCCTGTCATGTATACTAGGAGTGCTGCCGGGTTTGAACTAGGAGTTGCCCCGTCATGTAAGCTAGGAGTGCTGCCTGTCCCTTTAACAAAGGGGGGCTGCCTTATGTATTTTTAAAAAAAGGTGCGCCTGCCATGGGATTCTAGGAGTGCTTTCCTCCAAAGTTTCTAGGAGTGCTGCCCCGGAAAGTATACTAGGAATGCTGCCTGTCATGTATAATAGGAGTGTGCCTGTCATGTATTAAATAGGATTTCTAACCTGTCATGTATACTAGGAGGTGCTGCCCGTCCATGGGATACTAGGGTGCGGGCCCTTTTATGTATCTAGGAAATCTGCCTGTCCATGTAAGCTATTAGTGCTGCCTGTCATGTAAAAATAGGAGTGCTGCCCGTCAGTAAGCTAGGAGTGGGTGCCTGTCTTTATATAGGGGTGCTTTCTGTCATGTATACTAAGTTTCTGCCCTGTCATGTATACTAGGAGTTTCTGCCGGAAAGTTACTAGGAGTGCGCCCGTCATGTATACTAAGGGGTGTACCTGTTTATGTAAACTAGGGAGTGGCCCTTTTTCATGTTTTTACTGAGGTGCCCCGTCCCGTAAAACTAGGAGTGGCCCGGGCCCGTCATTTTATTCAAGGGGGTGCTTTCCTGTCATGTAACTAGGAGTGCTTTTCCAGTTTATTTATACTAGGAGTCTGGGCCCCTTCCCTGTATACTAGGAGGGGCGCCCCGTCTGTTTAATAGGGTTTCCCACCCGTCATGGGAAAACCAGGGTGTGGCCCGTCCCGTTTCCAGGAGGCTACCTGTCTTTTATACTAGGGGGCCGCCCTTCCCTGTTTTAATAGGGTTTCTTTCCTGTCAAGTTTTTCAAAGGGGGTGCGCCTGTCATGTTACTTGGAGGGTGGGCCCGTCATGTATACTAGGATGCCCGCCTGTAAGTAATGGAGTGCTCCTGTCATGTATACTAGGGTGTGCCTGTCATGTAAAACCTAGGGGGTGTGCCTGCAGTATACTAGGAGAGCTGCCTGTCATTATACTAGGAGTGCTGCCTGTCATGTAAATTTTGGGAGGGGCTAAACCGGGAAAGATACTAGGGTGCTGCCCGTCCAAAAAAACTAAGGGAAATGCTGCCCGTAAAGTATACTAGGGGGTGTTTCCCGTCATGTATAATAGGAGTGCTGCCTGTCATTTATACTAGGGGTGCTGCCTCTCATTATACTTAAAGGGGTGGACCCGTCATGTATATAGGGTGCTGCCTTTATGTATAAAAGGAGTGCTACCTGTCATGTATACTAGGATGCTGGCCCAGTCCCTAATTACTAGGAGTGCTTTCCTGTCTGTTAAAACAGGAGTGCTGCCCGTCATTTTATACTTTGGAGTGCTGCCCTTTTAAGTTTACTAGGAGTTGCTTTCTGTCATGTTTTTACTAGGAGTGCTGCCTGTCATGTATAATAGGAGTGCCCGCTGTCATGTAAAAGGAAATGCTACCTGTCATGTAAATAGGGAAATGCTGCCTGTCAAAGTAAACTAGGGGTGCTTTCCCGTCATGTATACTAGGGGTGGGTACCTTTTTCCCTGTATACTAGGGTGCGCCTTTTCATGTATAATAGGAGTGCTGCCCTTTTTTGTATACTAGGAGTGTGCCTTTCATGTTTACTAAGGGGGTGCAAACCCGTTTATGTAAAAATAGGGTGCGCCTGTAGGAAAACGGATGCTACCCGTTTTATGTATATAGGGGTGCTTTCCCGTCATGTTATAGGGTTTTTGCCCGTTTATGTATACAAAGGGGTGCTACCTGTCATGTAAACCCAGGATTGGGTGCCCGTCATGAAAAACTAGGAGTTCTTTCCCGTTAGGGATTCTAGGAGTGCTGCCCCTGATTAAATAAAGGGGTGCCCGCCTTCCCTGTATACTAGGGGGTGCTTTCCTGTAAAGTAAACTAGGGGTGGGTGCCTGTCATGTATATAGGAAATGCTCCCCCGTCCTGTATACTAGGAGTGCTGCCTGTCAAAGTATTTTAGGAGTGCTGCCTGTCATGGATAATAGGAGTGGGTTTCCTGTCCCCTTTATAGGATGCTGCCTGATGTATACTAGGATTTTACCCGTCATGTAAAATGGAGTGCTGCCCGTCATGGGATACTAGGGGTGCTACCCGTCAAGTATACTAGGAGTGCTTTCCTGCAAAGTATACTAAGGGGGGGCTTTCCTTTCATGTATACTAGGGGTGCTACCTGTTTTGAAAAATAGGAGTGCTGCCTGTCATGTATTTCTAGGGGTGCTTTCCTGTCAAGTTACAGGGGTTTCGCCTGTAATTATACTTGGAGGCTACCCGTCATGTAAACTAGGAGTGCTGCCCGCATGTATTTTAGGAGTGTTTCCCGTCAAGTAATAAAGTTGCCTGACTGTAAATTTTCTTTGGGGTGTGCCCCGTCATTTAACAGGAGTGCAACCCGTCAGTATACTAGGAGTGCTGCCTGGCATGTATTTCTAGGGGTGCTGCCTGTAAAGTATACTAGGAATTTCTGCCCTGTCATGTATACAAGGAGTGCTCCTGTCTTTTAAAAATAGGAGTGCTGCCCTTTTTTGTATAATAGGAGTGCTGCCTGTCGTGTATACTAGGAGTGCTGCCTGTCTTTATACTTGGAGTGCTACCTGTCATTTTAAAAATAGGAGGTTTTGGGTGTCATGAAAACTAGGAGTGCGCCTGTAAGTAAACTAGGAGCGCTGCCTGTCCCTGTTTTATAGGATTTTGCCTGTCATGTATACTAAAGGGGTGTTGTCGTCAAAGTTTTAAAATAGGAGTGCTGCCGGGCCCTATATACAAACAAATGCTGCCTGTCTTTTATACTTTTTGGGTGCTTTCCTGTCATGTTTTACTTTGGGGTGCTGCCTGTCAAGTAAAACCGGGGGTGCTGCAAAGTTTTATTTTACACTAGGGGTGGGTGCCTGTATGAATACTAGGGGTGCTGCCCGGAAGTATATGGAGTGCTGCCCGTCAAAGTATACTAGGAGTGTGCCTGTCCCTGTTAAAACTAGGATGCTGCCTGTCATGTTACTAGGAAAATGTGCCTGTATGTAAACTTTGGAGTGCGCCTGCATGTATACTAGGGGGCTGCCCGTCATGTATACTAGGGGGTGCTGCCTGTCATGAAATAGGAGTGTGCCCCCGTCATTTTATAATTTGGAAGGGGCTGCCCGTCATGGGATACTAGGAGTGCTTCCCCGCAAAAGGGGATAATTTGGGGGCCCCCCCATGTGCTTAGGAGAGATGGGTCCTCATGTGTACAGAAGAGGGGCTCCTCATGTGTACTAGGAAAAGGTTCCCTTCGGTTTGCTGGGAAAAGAGGTGCCCCCCATGATTTTAGGGAGGCGTCCCCCCCAAATATACTTGGAGGGGGTACCTCCATGGGAAACTTTGGGGGAGAGATGGGTTTATTTTTTATAGGGGAGCTTTCCCCCTGTATATAGGAAGAGAGGTGCCTCCGTTTGTATAGGAGAGGTGCCCCTCGTGGTGTCCCAGGAGGGGAGGGCCCCACGTGTTTCCCCGGAGGGGAGGTTTCCCCCCGTGCATCCCAGGAGGAGAAAGGGGCCCCTGTGAAACCCAAAGGGGGGAGGTCCCCCCTTGCGTCCCAGGAGGGGAAAGGGGCCCTTAGTGCGTCCCAGGAGGAGAGGCGTTCCTCCCTGCTTTCCCCTGAGGAGGGGGTGGGCCCCAAAGTGCTCCCAGGGGGCGAAGGTGCCCCTAGTGGGGGACCCAGGAGGGGAGGCGCCCCTCGTGCGTTTCCCGGAGGGAGAGGTGCCCCTCGTGCCCTTTCCCGGAGGAGAAGCGCCCCTCGTGTGCCCAGGAGGAGGGTGCCCCCGGCCCTCCCCCGGAGGAGGGGGGCGCCCCCCCGTGGGTTCCAGGGGAGAGGTCCCCTCGTGGGGGCCCCAGAAGGGGGAAATCCTCCCTTCCCGTGGGGAAACCCCAGGAGGGAGGTGCCCCTCGTGTTTCCCCCAAAAAGAGGTGCCTCTCGTGTATTTCCCCGGAGGAAGGTGCCCCCCGGTGTCCCAGGGGGAGAGGGGGGGCCCCCTTGTAGCCCAGGAGGGAAAAGGTTTTTCCCCCCCTTTTGCCCCAGGGGGGGAAAAGGTGCCCCTCGTGGTCCCAGGGGGAGGGGGTTTCCCCTCGTGTGCCCCAGGAGGAGAGGGGCCCCCCCGGGTGGGCCCAGGAGGAAGGTGCCCCTCGTGTGTTCCCCCGGGGGAAGGGGGCCCCCGTGTGTCCCCCCGGAAGGGGAGGTGGGCCCCTCGTGTGTCCCGGAGGAGAGGTGGCCCCCCGTGTGTCCAAGGAGGGGAGGTGCCCCTGTGGGGTCCCAGGGGAAAAAGGGAGGTTGCCCCCGTGTGTCCCCCGGGGGGGAAAGGGGCCCCCTCGTGGCCCCGGAAGGGGAGGGGCCTCTCCCCCTGTTTTCCCCGGAGGAGAAAGGGGCCCCCGTGTGTCCCAGGAGGGGAGGGGCCCCCCGTGAGTCCCGGAGGAGAGGTGCCCCCAGTGTGTTTTCCCAAGAAAGAGGTTCCCCCGTGTGTCCCAGGGAAATGCCCCCCCGGGTGTCCCAAGGGGGAGAGGGGCCCCTCCCTGTGGGCCCCCGGAGGAAGGTGGGCCCCCCCTGTGCCCCCGGAAAAAGAGGCGCCCATGTGTGTCCCAGGGGGGAGAGGGGCCCTCTGTGTTGTCCCCGGTTTTGGGGCTGCCCCTCGTGTGTCCCCGGGGGAGAGATGCCCCGTGTGTCCCAGGAGGAAAAGGTGCCCCTGTGTGTCCCAGGAAAGGGGAGGTGCCCCCCGTGTTTCCCGGGGAAAAGGTGGGCCCCCCTTGGTCCCCAGGAGGGGGAGGTGCCCCCCGTGTGTCCCCGGAGGAGAGGTCCCCTGTGTGCCCCCCGGGGGGAGGTGGGCCCCCCCTTTTTGCCCCAGGAGGAGAGGGCCCCTCGGGTTTCCCCCAGGGGGAAGGTGCCCCCCGGGGTCCCCGGAGGGGGGAGGTTGGCCCCTCGTGTTTTCCCAAAAGGAGAGGTGCCCCCCGTGGTCCCAGGAGGAAGATCCCCTCGTGTGTCCCAAGGGGGGGAGGTGCCCCTCGTGTGTCCCCGGAAAGGGGAGGTTTCCTTCCCAGTGGTCCCAGGAGGAAAGGTTTCCCCCGTGTTTTCCCAGGAGGGGGGTTCCCTTCGTGGTCCCAGGAGGGAGGTGCCCCCCGTGTGTCCCAGGAGGAGATTTTGCCCCCCCGTGTTTTTCAAAAGGAGGAGAGGTGCCCCCCGTGTTTTCCCCGGGGGAAAGGGGCCCCGGTGTCCCAGGGGGGGAGGTTTCCCCCCCGTGTGTCTCCGGAGGAGAGGTTTCCTCCGTGTGTCCCAGGGGGAGAGGTGCCCCTGTGTGTCCCCCGGGGGAGAGGTCCTCCCGTGTGTCCCCCGGGGGAGAGGGGTTCCCCCCCGTGTGCCCCCGGAGGGAGGTGCCCCCCGTGTCCCAGGGGGGGGAGGACCCCCCCGTGTGTCCCCGGAGGAGGGGGGTTTCACCTCCAGTTCCCGGAGGAGGGGGTGCCCATCGGGCCCAGGGAAAGGGGAGGTGCCTTTTCGGGTGTCCCCCGGAGGAGAGGTGCCCTGTTTTTGTCCCAGGAGGGGAAAATGGGCTCGTGTGTCCCCGGAGGGGAGGTGCCCCTTGGTTTAAGGAGGGAGATGCCCTCTGTGTGTTCCCCGGAGGGGGAGGTGCCTCTCGTGTGTCCCAGGAGGAGAGGTCCCCCACGGGGTTTTCCCGGAGGAGAGGTCCCCTCGGTGGTTTTTCCCAGGAGGAAAAGGGGCCTTCGTTGTCCCAGGAGGAGGTGCCCCAGTGTGTCCCAGGGGGGAGGTGCCCCCCTGTGTCCCCGGAGGAGAGGTGCCTCCCGTGTGGGCCCCGGAGGAAGGTTTCCCCCCCTGTGTTCCCCCCGGGGGGAGGGTACCCCCGTGTGTCCCAGGAGGAGAGGTGAAACCCCGTGTGGGCCCAGGAGGAGAGGTGCCCATCGTTGTCCCGGGAGGGGAGGTTCCCCTCGGTTTTTGCCAAGGGTGAGAGGAAACCCCTGGGGTCCCAGGAGGAAAGGGCCCCTCGTGTGTTCCAGGAAGAGATGCCTTTTCGTGTGTCCCAGGAGGAGAAGGGGTTTTTTTTCCTTTCCCTTGTCCCAGGGGGGGAGAGGTGCCCCCTCTGGTCTCAGGAGGAGAGGGCCTTGTGTGTCCCAAAGGGGGAGAGGTGCCTCTCGTTTTGTCCCAGGGGGAGAGGGGCCTTCGTGTGTCCCGGAGGAGAGGTGCCTCCGTGTTTCCCGGAGAGGGGCCTCCCCCGTGTGTCCCCAGTAGGAGGGTTTCCCCCCGGTTTCCCCAGGAGGGAGGTGCCCCTTTGTGTCCCAGGAGGTGAGGGCCCCTCGTGTGTCCCCGGGGGAAGAGGGGTTTTCGTGTGTTTCCCTGGGGGAGAGGTTTCCCCCCGTGTGTCCCAGGAGGAGAGGTGCCCCCCGTGTGTCCCGGGGGGGAGAAAGGGGCCCCCCGTGTGTCCCAGGATGAGAGGTGCCCCTCGTGGTCCCCGGAGGGGAGGTTGCCTCTGTGTGTCCCAGGGGAGAAAATTGGGCCCCCCTTTTGGGCCCCGGAGGGGGAGGGGCCCCTCATGTTTTCCCAGGAGGGGAAAGGGGCCCCTCGTTTGTCCCCCGGAAAGGGGAGATCCTCCCCGGGGGGTTCCCCGGGGAGAAGTGCTTCCCGTGGTTCAGGAGGGAGGTGGCCCCTCGTGTTTTCCCCCCCAAGGAGAGGTTTCCTCTCTGTGTCCCAGGAGGAGAGGTGCCCCCCGTGGGTCCCCCGGAGGAGGGGGTGCCCCTTTGTTGGGCCCGGAGGAAAGGTTTCCCCCCGTGTGTCCCGGGAGGAGAGGTGCCCCCCGTTTTGTCCCCGGAGGAGAGGTGCCCCCCGGGGTCCCCGGAGGGGAGGTTTCCCCGTTGTTTTCCAGGAGGAAAAAGGGGCCCCTCGTGGGTGTCCCAGGGGGGGAGAGATTTCTCTCGTGTGTCCCCGGAGGGGAGGTTGGGCCCCCCGTGGTCCCAGGAGGGGAGGGGGCCTCTTTGTGTGTTTCCCCCCAGGAAATGCCTCCCGTGTGTCCCAGGGGGAGAGGGGCCTCCCCTGTGTCCCCCCGGAGGAGAGGTGCCCCTCGTGTTCCCAGGAGGAGAGGGGCCTCCGTGGGGGTTTTCCCAGGGGGGAGAGGTGCCCCTCGGTTTTCCCGGGGGGAGAGGTGCTCTCGTGTGTTCCCCCCGGAGGGGGAGGTGGGCCCCCCGTGTGGCCCAGGAGGAGAGGGGCCCTCGTGTGTCCCAGGAGGGGAAGGGGCCTCCCCCCTGTCCCAAAGGGGGAGAGGTGCCCCTCGTTTGTCCCGGGGAAAAGGTTGCCCCTGTGTAAAATTCCCCTCAGCTTTCCACTTAAAAACATTTCTTTCCCAAAACTGAAAAAATTTTCTGACCCTCTTCCAGTTTTTTTTCCCGCTTTGGGTTGAAACCCCCTTTTCCCCATTCATTCCCCCTCTTGGGTGACGCAAATTTTTTATTTTTTCCCCACCCTTTGGCCCCAAAGGGCCCCGTAATTTTCTGAAATTTGCCCTTTTTGCTGCGGGAAAAGGGGTGCGTCTCCTTTAGCAGTTTTTCGTTCAAACTTACGCCCCTTTATGGAAAATCTTTCTTAAACTTTTACCTGTTTTTTCAAAGACACTTTTTTTCACCCTAAATGGTTTCCCCAACCCCTTTTGCAAAAAATTTTTGAGTTTGTTCGCGCTCTTTTTGGGGGAAATTTATAAGTGTAACCTTTAATATTTTACCATTTTTTTCGGGTTTACTTTTTTTTATTATTTTTTTTTTTGTCGGTAAATAGTAAATTTTTTTTTTTGGAAAGCAGAGGAAATTTTGTATTTTTTTTTGTGTTTATTTTTGAACATTTTGGGGTAAATTTTGGGGAAAAATTTAATCTCATCAGTGGGGAAAAAATTCTCAGTTTATTAACTTCCTTTTTTTATTAAATTTTTTTCCCTTTTGTAGGGTTTTTTCCTTCCCTTTAATGCTTTCCCCTTTTTCATACGTCATCTTTCAAGCATTTCCATTCTTGTAAGTTTTGTTTTTCCTACTTCGAGCCCCCCATTTTAAATTTCCTTTCATCCCCACTTGCCTTTTTTTTCCCGTTCCCCCTTCCCGTCTTTTTTCTTCTCTCTCTCCTCTCTCTCTCTTTTGGTTTTGTAAAACTGGTTTTGTTTAAAAAAGGTTTTTGTAAAACCCGGTTCTGTAAAAAAGGTTCTTTTAAAACTGGTCCCCTTTTCCAAAAGGTCCTTGTCAAAATGGTCCTTGTCAACTGGTCCTTGTAAAATTGGGCCCCCTTTTCAACTGGTCCTTGCCAACTGGTCCTTGCAACTGGTCCCTTTAATGGGCCCTTTTCAAATGGCCTTGTCAAATGGCCCTTTCCAATTGGGCCCAGTAAAACTGGTCCTTGTCAACTGGTCCTTGCAACTGGTCCTTGTCAACTGATCCTTGTCAACTGGTCCTTGTAAATTTCTCAACGTAATAAACAAGATTCTTATATTCACTCTCATAGGTTGTAAACAGAGGAAGGTATCTCAAAGAATGCAGCTCCTAATTAATGTAATGGTAATGCTAAAATACCAAAAACAAAGGAGTGATGGGTGAAAAGGAATCGAGAGAACATGGGCAGAGAGAGCAAGGTCTGATGCCAGCTTGATTTAAATGAAAGTTAGAAGAAGGAACTAGAAGAAATACAGGGAAAGAGGCAGAGACAGTAATGGAAACGGTAAGTGGAGAGAGACAGGAAGAGAAAAGAAAAGAAGACCTTAGTAGAAATTCTCTCAGAAAACAGGGAGGTACAGGAGATAATGAGGAGAATAGTGAAGTAACTCTTAGCAACCGTCATGGTAATGTGAAGGGAAAAATGGGAGAAGACTGAGGGCGCTGATGTTCCTTGACATTCATGAGGCTGACGAGAGGAAAATTAATGAGAAAGAAGATACCTAATCTGTTATTGAATGTGAGAAGAGGAGACGCCCAAGACGATTAATCAGACGGAACTCGAGGGATAAAATACACCTAGTCAGACAGAACCTTGAAACGGAGGAAGTAAGAAACAGAGTAACGAGCCGGAAACAGCTTTTGTGGAGGACACTTAGGCATCGAGAATGGGCCTACAGGCCCGTGCTCGAGTGGTACTGAGCAGAAAAAAAGGGAGTGAACAGTTGAGGGAGAGTATAAAACGGCAGCATACACAAGAAGAAGAAACGGGGATGGTGATCAGGGTTTCAGAATCTCAGCCTCCTGTTGGCCACCTTGCAAAGCCTCGTACAAATCCTTATCAAGCCCAACCATCGTCAGATATTATAACCTTTGTGACAAAACTCGAGGAGACAATAATAGATGATATTTTTCCAGCTGGATATCAAATTATTAGGAAAACAACGGGAAAAGTTCAGGAAATAAAACTGAAGAGAGGAAGAGAACTTGTAGGATATACCAGGAAGTCTCCAACGAGGCGAACAAAGAATTTAAGGAGGAAATCATATAGGGGAACAGGAACACAACCAGAGAGTGTTGGACAAATGTACACAAAAGATATGACAAGACTTCTGAGTGAGTTACGTACCTACAAGGCAATGAGATCGTATAATATTTATCTCTGGGATGTGAAAGGGGGAGCAGAACCATGTGAACCAGTAGCCAAAATTTTTAACAAGTGAAACAGGATAATTGCCAGAGGTGTGAAAGACAGTAGATACAGTCCCAGTATTTAGGAAACAGGTTACATTAAGCTACTATCCAAGAAGGAAACATTGAATCATTATTCAGGAAGGAGTTAGAAATGGGCATGTGAGACAAATGGGGTTCCAAAAGTATCAGTAGAAGGACATTTAATATTTCTCATGAACGTAATAAAGTGAAGACAATGAGTAAAATAATAATGGAAATGAAAAGGCTGAAGAATTCGTATATATTGGAATTAAACCTTTTTTAAAGAAAAATTATAAAAATTGAGGAATGGTAAAAATGATGGAAAAAAAGGAGATAAGGCTGAGGGACTGATTACCTCAAACTACTACTGTTCTTCACCATTCTCCTTTGTATGGACTGATGAATGCACTGTTTGGGGAAACGTTTCCTCATTAAAGATACCCAAGTGTTGCACGTGTGTCTAATTTATCTACTTGTTCTCTGAACTTAGATAGTCCTGGGATATGACATCAGGGATGACATCTTTTAGTCTGTAAACTTGATTTGTGTATAAGAAAGAAGAGCGACGTCAGAAAACAGATGGAGTTTGAGAAGAGCGACTTAGGCAGGAGAAGAGTAGGTACAAGATATGAAAAAAGAGAGCACATTTTAACTGAAGATATAGAGAGAAAAGAAGTGCAAGAAAATGAAATGGAAAGTGAAGAACGGAAGGAAACAGGAGTAAGCAGAGGCAGAAATATGCATACAAGGGTGAGACGAGACGCCAAGAGTCATATTTAGAATGATAAAGCAGCAAATGCCAATTCGTGGCGAAACTGCTATGTAGCGACATGAGAAGAAAGTAAGAGGAGAGCTTAGCGAGCAACAGGGAAATCTGTGAGGAGATGACCAGGTGATTAACAGAGGTGTACGCAGTGGTAACAGATAACTGGGAAATAAGGGAATGAATTCCAATTGAGATAGTGTCACAGTGGATTCTGCAAGACGCTGGAGAGGCGTTGACAAGACGCTGGAGAGGCGTTGACAAGACGCTGGAGAGGCGTTGACAAAACGCTGGAGAGGCGTTGACAAGGCGCTGGAGAGGCGTTGGCAAGACGCTGGAGAGGCGTTGACAAGGCGCTGGAGAGGCGTTGACAAGGACGCTGGAGAGGCGTTGAAAGATGCTGGAGAGGCGTTGACAAGACGCTGGAGAGGCGTTGACAAGACGCTGGAGAGGCGTTGACAAGACGCTGCAGAGGCGTTGA
The DNA here is from genome assembly GCF_026875155.1 of Cherax quadricarinatus. Classification (NCBI taxonomy): domain Eukaryota; kingdom Metazoa; phylum Arthropoda; class Malacostraca; order Decapoda; family Parastacidae; genus Cherax; species Cherax quadricarinatus. The sequence goes on along the minus strand of NC_069453.1, from coordinate 1,263,286 downwards.
CAAGGCGCTGGAGAGGCGTTGGCAAGACGCTGGAGAGGCGTTGGCAAGACGCTGGAGAGGCGTTGGCAAGACGCTGGAGAGGCGTTGACAAGACGCTGGAGAGGCGTTGACAAGACGCTGGAGAGGCGTTGACAAGACGCTGGAGAGGCGTTGACAAGACGCTGGAGAGGTGTTGACAAGGCGCTGGAGAGGCGTTGGCAAGACGCTGGAGAGGCGTTGACAAGACGCTGGAGAGGCGTTGACAAGACGCTGGAGAGGCGTTGACAAGACGCTGCAGAGGCGTTGACAAGACGCTGTGACCGGACAAACCAACTACAGCCTAACTTACAAGACGTGAAGTGTTCAACTAGAGGGAGACGGAAGGGCTTAAAGAATAGACGGCAAGAGGTTTGAGTACAACCACAACAGTGTAGTTGGACACACAATCATCATATAACCGAGGAAGAAGTGAAGAGGCTTCTGAGTGAGCTTGATACCTCAAAGGCAATGGGGCCAGATAACATCTCTCCATGGGTCCTGAGAGAGGGAGCAGATGCGCTATGTGTACCACTAACAACAATATTCAATACATCTATCGAAACAGGAAGATTGCCTGAGGCATGAAAGACAGCAAATGTAATCCCAATCTTTAAAATAGGAGACAGACATGAAGCACTAAGCTACAGACCAGTGTCACTGACATGTATAGTATGCAAAGTCATAGAGAAGATTATCAGGAGAAGAGTGGTGGAACACCTAGAAAGGAATGATCTCATCAACAGCAGCCAACATGGTTTCAGGGACGGGAAATCCTATGTTACAAACCTACTGGACTTCTATGAAAGGGTGAGAGCAGTAAGACAAAAGAGAGAGGGTTGGGTAGATTACATTTTCCTAGACTGTAAGAAGGCGTTTGACACAGTTCCACACAAGAGATTAGTGCAAAAATTGGAGGACCAGGCTGGGTTAACAGGGAAGGCACTACAGTGGATCAAGGAATACTTGTCAGGAAAACAGCAGCGAGTCATGGTACGTGGCGAAGTGTCAGAGTGGGCATCTGTGACGAGATGGATTCCACAGGGGTCAGTCCTAGGACCAGTGCTGTTTCTGGTATTTGTGAACGACATGACGGAAGGAATAGACTCTGAAGTGCCCCAGTTTGCAGATGACGTGAAGTTGATGAGAAGAATTCATTCGGACGAGGGCCAGGCAGAACTACAAAGGGATCTGGACAGGCTGCAGACCTGGCCCAGCAATTGGTTCCTGGAGTTCATCCCCACCAAGTGCAAAGTCATGAAGATTGGGGAAGGGCAAAGGCAAAGAAGACCGCAGACAGAGTACAGTCTAGGAGGCTAGAGACTACAAACTTCACTCAAGGAAAAAATTCTTGGGGTGAGTATAACACCGAGCACATCTCCTGAGGTGCACATCAACCAAATAACTGCTGCAGCATATGGGCGCCTAGCAAACCTAAGAACAGCATTCCGACATCTTAATAAGGAATCGTTCAGGACCCTGTACACCGTGTACGTTAGGCCCATATTGGAGTATGCGGCACCAGTTTGGAACCTACTCCTAACCAAGAACGTAAAGAAACTAGAGAAAGTGCAAAGGTTTGCAACAAGACTAGTTCCAGAGCTAAGGGGTATGTCCTATGAGGAGAGGTTATGGGAAATCGACCTGACTACACAGGAGGACAGGAGAGATAGGGGGAACATGATAACGACATACAAAATACTAAGAAGAATTGACAAGGTGGACAAAGACAGGATGTTCCAGATATGGGACACTGCAACAAGGGGACACACTTGGAAGCTTAAGACACAGATGAATCACAGGGATGTTAGGAAGTATTTCTTCAGTCACAGAGTAGTCAGGAAGTGGAATAGTTTGGGAAGCGATGTAGTGGAGGCAGCAACCATACTTAGCTTTAAGCAGAGGTATGATAAAGCTCATGGTTCAGGGAGAGTGACCCAGGAGCGACGAGTGAAGAGACGGGGCCAGGGGTTATGACTCGACCCCTGCAACCACAATTAGGTGAGTACACACACACACACACACACACACACACACACACACACACACACACCCACACACACACAACACACACATCCACATACACCACGCAACACACATACACACACACCACACAAAACCACACACACACACACACACACACACACACACCACACAACACACACACACACACCACACACACCATCACATACACACACACACACACACACACACACACATACACACACACACACCACACCACACACACACACACACACACACACACACACACACACACACACACAACACACACACATACGACACACACACACACATGCCACACACACATACCACACATACCACACACACCAACACACCACACACACACACACACACACACCACACAATGACACACCACACACCACACATACCACACCACACATCCACACACACACATACCACACCACACACACACCATACCACACACACACATACCACACCACACACACCATACCACACCACACCACACATACCACATAACACATACCACATCACGCATACCACACCACACACACATACCACACCACAAATTCCTCACCGCACACACATATCACACCACACACACATACCACACCACACACACGTACCACACCACACACATGTACCACACCACACACATGTACCACACCACACACACATACCACACCACACACACATACCACACCACACATACACACACACACACACACACACACACACACATGCTGTGTGTGTGTGTGTGTGTGTGTGGGTGCGAGGCCGAACAGGAAGGAAGGAATTATGAATTATGCTAAGGTCATATCCGCCTGCCAAGGAGGGCCAAGGAGTGAAAGGGAAGAACAGCTGGGTGCAGATGGAGAGGGTGATAGGTCGAATGCTGAGGCACAACCATGCTATCAAGAGCCACTGGAAAAATCAAGGGAGAAACTGACCACATACAGGCAGGATCCAGAGTCACAGAGGGTGAGGCAATGGGAGGAGGAAAGGGCAAAATCAGTGTTTATCCATGGGCTTCAGGAAGAGAGAGGAAAGGGACACACACTGAAAGGCAGCAGGAAGAAAGAAAGGAGATTGAGAAAATCATCACGGAAATAGGTGAAGAGATGAACGAGATTGTAAATTTTCAGAGAATAGGGGGGTACTCGAAGGGGAGAAACCTACCAATCAAGCTGATTCTCAGGACGGAAACAGTGCAGAACAGGATCCTCCAAGAGAAACCACGGTTGCAATACTCGGAAGAGTACAAGAAGGTGTTCCTAGACAGAGACAGAACACAATCAGAACGACAGCAGCTGAGGGAGAGGACAAAAAAGTGAAAGGAGCTAGGAAAAGAGACAAGGATGGAACCAGCAGAGGTCAGTCAGAGCAGAACAGAACAGCAAGGGCAAGCACACACACAACTATTCTCAGAACCATACAACCTATCGCACCATCCCAACACACACTACAATCCATATCCACAGCTTCCACCCAACACCGAGCTATAGAATCCCACAGTATGCTACCAGGTCTCCCACCCTCACAGGCCCCCCAAACCACAGTGTTGGAAAGGAAACTGAAGGTATGGTACACAAACGCTGATGGATAACAAATAAGTGGGAGGAGTGACATGAAAGAGTCAAAGAGGCATCACCTGACATCATAGCTCTCACACAAACCAAGCTTACAGGTATGATAACAGATGCCATCTTTCCAACGGGATACCAAATCCTGAGGAAAGAGGGAACACGGGGGTGGAGGAGTGGCATTGCTGATCAAAAATCGCCGGAATTTTGATGAGCTGGAGAGAGGAGACAGCGGAGAAGAAAGTGATTACATAGCGGGAACGCTTCAGTCTGGAGGTCCCAAGGTGGTAATAGCAGTGATGTATAACCCACCACAGAACAGCGGGAGGCCAAGGCAAGAGTACGACGAGAGCAATAGAGCAATGGTTGACACACTGGCTACAGTGGCCAGAAGAGCTCATGCATGCAGGGCAAAGCTTCTGATCATGGGTGACTTTAACCACAAGCAGATCGATTGGGAGAACTTGGACCCGCATGGGGGCCAAGATACATGGAGGGCTAAGATGATGGAGATGGTACTGGAAAACTTCATGTACCAACACGTAAGGAACTACAAGAGAGAGAGGAGAGGATAAACCAGCAAGGTGGACTTATATTCCCCTTTGAGTATGCAGATATCGAGGACATCACATATGAAAGACCCTAGGCCGTGACCATGGGGGTTTTAAGCTTCGAATACAAGTAGAGCTTACAAGTGGACGGGAAGCAGGAAGGCCAGGACGAATAAACCCAAACCTACAAGAAAGGGGATTACACAGGAATGAGGAACTTCCTGAACGGGGTTCAGGGGGGACAGAGAACTGGCAGGGAAGCCATTAATGAGATGATGGAATATGTAGCAAAAAAAATGCAAGGAGGCTGAGGGGAGGTTTGTACCCCCAAGGGTAACAGGAATAATGAAAAAGCCAGGATGAGCCCCTGGTTTACCCAAAAGAGCAGGAGGCAAAAACCAAGTGTGCTAGGGAATGGAAGAAATAAAGAAGGCAAAGGACCCCGGGGAAAAGGAGAGCAGTCGTAGAGCCAGAAACGAATATGCACAGATAAGAAGGGAGGCCCAAAGACAATATGAAAATGACATAGCAGCGGAAGCCAATCTGACCCGAACTGTTGTACAGCCACATCAGAGGAAAACAACAGTAAAGGGACCAGGTAATCAGGCTAAGGAAAAAGGAGGGAGACAAAAAAAAAATACCGTGAAGTATTGAGGAACTAAAGAGATTCAAAGGTTTTACGGGGAGAAAGGGCTCCAGAAAGAGGAGGGGTGGGCCACACCACCATTGCTGGACCAGTGACAAACCGAGGAAAAAGAAGGGTTTCTGAATGAGCTAATACCTCAAAGGAAAGGGGGCCAAATAAATCTCCCCAAATCTCAAACAAACAGGAGATTGCCTGAGGCATGGAAGACAGCAAATGTAGCCCTAATTTTTAAAAAAAGAAGACAGACATACCTAAAGGGTTCCCTAAAGGTACCGGGGGGTTTTTCCCGGGGGATCAACCCCCCCGGGGCCCCGGGCCATGACCAGGCTTCCCCAAAGCTAAGCAGAAACTACAGACCGTGCCACTGACATTAGAAGAAAAATCATGGAATTATCGGAAAAGTGTGGAACACCTATAAAGGGAAATGATTCATCAACAGCAGCCAACATGGTTTCGGGACGGGAAATCCTTGTTAAAAACCTCTGGATTTTCTATGACTGTGACGCATAAAAAAGAGTAGGGGGGGGGTGGATTGCATATTCTTGGACGCAAGAGGGTTTTGACACAGTTCCACTCAAGAGATTGGTTTCCAAAAACGGAGGCCCAAGCGGGAAAAACACAAAGGGCACTACAAGGATCGGGGAATGCTTTCAAAGACAGCAGCAAAGTCGGGTACGGGGCGGGTGTCGGGGTTGGCACCTGTGCCCAGGGGGGGTCCCACGGGGGTCAGTCCTGACCAGGCTGTTTCGGTTTTGTGAACGACATGACAGAAGGAATAATCTGAGGTGTCCCTTTTTGCAGATGACGTAATTGATAAAAATTCACCATCGAAGACCGGGCAGAACTAAAAAGGGATTGGACAGGCGAGACCGGGTCCAGTTTTTGGGTCCTGGATTTTAAAACCCCCCAAATGCAAAGTCATGAAAAGGGGGAAGGGAAAAAGAAGACCGCAGACGGAGTACAATCTGGGGGGCCAGAGACACAAACCTCACTCAAAAAAAAATCTTGGGGGGTGGAAAAAACCCCAGCACTCCCTGAAGCGCACATCAACAAAAAACTGCCAGCATAGGGGCGCCAGAAAACCTCAAAACAGCTTCCGACATCTAATAAGGATCGTTCAGGCCCCTGAAAACCGTGTACGTTAGGCCCATATTGGGTATGGGGGCACCAGTTTGGAAACCCCACACCTAGCCAAGCAGTAAGAAACTAGAAAATGCAAAGGTTTGCAACAAACTATCCCAGACTAAGGGGTTTTTCCCCTACGGGGAGAGGTTAAGGGAAATCAACCTGACGACAGGGAGGACGGGAGAGATAGGGGGAACAGATAGCGACATACAAAAACGAGAGGAATTGAAAAGGTGGACAAAGACAGGATGTCCAGAGATTGGGCCAGTAACAAGGGACACAGTTGGGAAATTTTAAGACACAGGGGAATCCAGGGGGTTAGGAATACTTCTTCACCCCCAAATAGTCAGTAATGGAATAGTTTTTGGGAAGCGTGTAGGGAGGCGTCCATACATAGCTTTAAGCAGAGGTATAAAAACCAGGTTCAGGGAGAGTGACCTAGTGGCGATCAGTGAAAGGCGGGCCAGGAGCTCGGGCTCGACCCCCCGGGAACTCAACTAGGGAGTACACACACACCACACCTCACACAACACACACACACACACCACACCAAAACACACACACACACACACACCAAACACACAACACGGAAAGGGCCTTGGGGGGGAGTTTAGTACGACCATCTCCCGAGGCACCATCAAACCCAAAAATGCTGCAGCATATGGTGCCCACAATATAAGGGCATTTCAATACAACAGTTTTTCATCAGGCACGTACACCGTGTACGTCGACCATATTGGAGTTTACAGACCCGTACACTCACTGAAGGACATGAAGGATAGGGGGAATGATAACGACGTATAAAATTCTGAGGGAATTGACAAGATGGCAGACGAAATGTTTCGAGTTGAAAAAAGGAATAAGGGGATACAGCTCAATGGCCACAGAGATTTAGAAAGATTCTCAGCCTTAGGTTGAAAAGGGCGGGGAACAAACTGGAAGGGTAATGGGGGCAGGTCAAACATATTTTAATAGGGTTGATAAAGTTCTTGCGCAGTGAGTTGAACCCAGTAGGTTTAAGAGGAGGAAAACATCGCTCCATCAATAGGTGAGTACAAACAGGGAATACACCACCCACACACACACACACACACACACAACACACACCACACAACGCACACGCACACGCGCGCGCACGCATGCACCTGGTCAAGTGAGTCAAGAAATTAGAGAAAATGCAAAGGTTCGCAACAAGACTAGTCCCGGAGCTAAGGGGAATGTCCTACTAAGAAAAGTTAAGGGAAATCAGACTGACGACACTGGAGGACAGGAGGGTTAGGGAGGACAGGAGGGTTAGGGAAGACATGATAACGACGTACAAAATACTGCGAAGAATTGACAAGGTAGACAGAGACAGGATGTTCCAGAGATGGGACACAGAAACAAGGTGTCACAATTGGAAGTTGAAGACTCCTACGAGTCAAAGGGATGTTAGGAAGTATTTCTTCAGTCATAGATTTGTCAGGCAGTGGAATATCGTAGAAATTGACGTAGTGGAGGTAGGAACCATACATAGTTTTAAGACGAGGTATGATAAAACTCATGGAGCAGGGATAGAGAGGACTTACTAGCGACCAGGGAAGAGACGAGGAGCTATGATTCGACCCTTGCAACCACAAATAGGTGAGTAGAAATAGGTGAATACACACGCATCCACACAGGAAAAAAACCCTAAACCCTGATCAAACCTTAAAAAACCATAAATTTTAAAAAAAAACATTTGCAAGGTCAACTTGCAAAACCAGAAGAGAGGACAGAAGGGAAGATAAAAACAATTAAAATACTGAGAGTCAGGTCAGGCTGTTTTATATGCAAAGAAATAAAAAGCCTCATGAAAATGGGAGATATCAGTAAGGGAGGTCCGGGACACAAACCCACCCAGGAAAACAAGACACCACACCAGTCACGCCTCTCCAGAAACTCCTACCCACACGCTCGCCGAAACAAGAAAAAAGCAATTTTAGTCTGAAAAGAAAAAAAAAAAGTTGCGTGCAATTTGTGAAATTTGGGAAGTGGTCAGACGTGAAAAACGAGGGGAAAAACAAATTCCATATGGTTCTTGAAGTGAACGGTAAAAGAATGGAGGGCAAGGAGCGGATAGCCCAAAACATTTTTCCAAAATATTTTAAAAGCATTGAAGGATGTTTTCGCTAGTGAGGGGGTGTGATGCGTAGTTCCCCACTGAAAGGGCTGTTTTCGAAGGACTGGGTGTGGTGCGGTTCTCCACTGCAAGGACAGGGTTCGCTGAGTGCGGGGTGTGAGTGCGTGTTCTCCACTGCAAGGACTGTTTTCGCAAGTACGGGTGTGAGTGCTGTTTTTCTCCATGCAAGGACTTGTTCGCTGAGTGCGTGTTGCTGATGACGTGTTCGCTGAGTGCTGTTTCGCTGAGTGACTGTGTTCGCTGGTGATGGTTCGCTGAGTGACGGGTTTTTCGCTGAGGCTGTGTTCGCTGATGACGGGTTTCGCGAGTGCTGTGGCAGAGTCCATTTTACGTTTAAATTATAATAAAAAAATGAGGAATGTGTTTGCAAAAACAAAAAATATATTATCCTTCAAAGGTAAAAACATTTTTTTGGATGGGTCTGCTGAAACCTTTAAAAACCTAAAATTTTGGAATAAAGGTTTCGGGTTACAGAACCTACAAAAAAACAATAGTTCATTGTATCAGTGTCCACCCTATATGCAACAAATGCAAAGTTAGAAGTAATGTTTATGAATTATGGAGACGTACTGCTACAAACCCCAAAAAAGAGTCTAAATTCCTTTTTTTCCTATATTTTGTACGAAAAACCCTAATGTTTTAAAGCCTGTCGCCGGAGATTCAGCATACACTGGGGTTTCATCGTCACCGGATAAATGAAGACCCCTGTTTTTCTGGGGATGTTGTTGTTTTGGGAGTACTGAGCCCGGTGATTTTTGTCACGATGGGTTTGACATACTGGATTTGGCCCGGTACGCACTTTAAAAAACAACGAACCCTGATGGGTACCTCAGGTTTGGGTCAAGAAAAAAAACTTAATAATATATATATTATATATATAAAATATAAAATAAATAATATTTTATTTTTATATTATAATATATTATATATAAAAAATATATATATATTATTATTTTATAAATATATATTATAATATATATACTTTTTTATTAAAATAATATAAAAAAAATATATATATATACTTAATTTATATATATATAATTTATTTTAAATATAAATATATATATTTTTTAATTTTAAAATATTATTATTATATTATAAATATATATAATATAAAATATATATTTTTAAAACTTTTATATAGTAAAAATTATATA
>NC_069453.1:1227060-1253547 GCF_026875155.1 Cherax quadricarinatus | reverse complement strand
CGGGGAAAGGAGGCTGAATTCTGAAACCCTGATCACCATCCCCGTTTTTCTTCTTGTGTATGCTGCCGTTTTATACTCTCCCTCAACTGTTCACTTCCTTTTTTTCTGCTCAGTACACTCGAGCACGGGCCTGTAGGCCCATTCTCGATGCCTAAGTGTCCTCCACAAAAGCTGTTTCCGGCTCGTTACTCTGTTTCTTACTTCCTCCGTTTCAAGGTTCTGTCTGACTAGGTGTATTTTATCCCTCGAGTTCCGTCTGATTAATCGTCTTGGGCGTCTCCTCTTCTCACATTCAATAACAGATTAGGTATCTTCTTTCTCATTAATTTTCCTCTCGTCAGCCTACATGATGTCAAGGAACATCAGCGCCCTCAGTCTTCTCCCAATTTTCCCTTCACATTACCATGACGGTTGCTAAGAGTTACTTCACTATTCTCCTCATTATCTCCCGTACCTCCCTGTTTCCTGAGAGAATTTCCACTAAAGTCTTCTTTTCTTTTCTTTTCTCTTCCTGTCTCTCTCCTCTTACCGTTTCCATTACTGTCTCTGCCTCTTTCCCTGTATTTCTTCTAGTTCCTTCTTCTAACTTACATTTAAATCAAGCTGGCATCAGACCTTGCTCTGTCTGCCCATGTTCTCTCGATTCCTTTTCACCCATCACTCCTTTGTTTTTGGTATTTTAGCATTACCATTACATTAATTAGGAGCTGCATTCTTTGAGATACCTTCCTCTGTTTACAACCTATGAGAGTGAATATAAGAATCTTGTTTGTTACGTTGAGAAATTTACAAGAAGCAGTTGAAAAGGATCAGTTGACAAGGACCAGTTGGCAAAGACCAGTTGACAAGGACCAGTTGACTAGGACCAGTTGGCAAGGACCAGTTGACAAGGACCATTTGACAAGGACCAGTTGACAAGGACCAGTTGACAAGGACCAGTTGGCAAGGACCAGTTGACAAGGACCAGTTGACAAGGACTAGTTGACAAGGACCAGTTGACAAGGACCAGTTGACAAGGACCAGTTTACAAGAACCAGTTTACAAGAACCAGTTTACAAGAACCAGTTTACAAGAACCAGTTTACAAGAACCAAAGAGAGAGAGAGAGAGAGAGAGAGAGAAACAGACAGAGAGACAGAGAAAGGCAAGTAGGATGCAGGAATGAATGGGTGGCTCTGAGAGTGAAGTAGAAACAGACTTACAAGAATGGAAATGCGTGAAAGAATGACGTATGAAAGAGGGAAAGGCTTTCAAGAATGAGAAAACCCTACAAGAATGAGAAATAATAATAAAGAAGCGAAGTTAATAAGGACTGAGAATAATTTCCCCACTGATGCTGATTACATTATTTCCCAAATCATCCAAAAGTGTTACATAAATCACACACAAAAAATACAATATTTCCTCTGCATCTCAAAATATAATTACTCATTTACCGACAATAAAAAATAATAAAAAAAAGTCAGTCCTGATAAATGGTAAAATATTCAAGGTCTACACTTACTGAATAACGCACAAGAGCTCCGAACAAACTCAAAAATTTTTGCAAAAGAGTTGAGAAACCATTTATGGCTGAAAAATAGTGTCTTTGAAAAACAGGTCAATGTTTAAGAAAGACTTCATAAAGTGGCGTAGAGATGAACGCAAACTGCTGAAGGAGACGCACACATTTCCCAGCGTAAGCGAATCAGAAATTACGAGGCCGTTGGGCCAAGGTGGAGATAAAATCAAAATTTGCGTCACCCAAGAGGTGGAATGAATAGGGAAGGAGGTCAAGCAGAAGCTGTGAAAACACTGAGAAGACGGTCAGTAAATATTCAGATTTTGGGAAAGAAAGATGTTTTTAAGCTGGAGAAGCTGAGTGAATTATACACGAGGGGCACCTCTCCTCCTGGGACACACGAGAGGCACCTCTCCTCCTGGGACACACGAGAGGCACCTCTCCTCCTGGGACACACGAGAGGCACCTCTCCTCCTGGGACACACGAGGGGCACCTCTCCTCCTGGGACACACGAGGGGCACCTCCCCTCCGGGGGCACCGAGGGCACCTCTCCCCCTGGGACACACGGAGGCACCTCTCCTCCTGGGACACACGAGGGGCACCTCTCCCCCTGGGACACACGAGGGGCCCCTCTCCTCCTGGGCCCCACGGGGGCCCCTTCTCCTCCGGGGGCACACGAGGGGCACCTCTCCTCCTGGGACACACGAGAGGCACCTCTCCTCCTGGGACACACGAGAGGCACCTCTCCTCCTGGGACACACGAGGGGCACCTCTCCTCCTGGGACACACGAGGGGCACCTCTCCTCCTGGGACACACGAGGGGCACCTCTCCTCCTGGGACACACGAGGGCACCTCTCCTCCGGGGACACACGAGGGCACCTCTCCCCCTGGGCACACGAGGGGCACCTTCCTCCTGGGACACACGAGGGGCACCTCTCCCCCGGGGGCACACGAGGGCACCTCTCCCTCCTGGGGCACACGAGGGCACCTCTCCTCCGGGGGACACACGGGAGGCACTTCTCCTCCTGGGACACACGGATGCACCTCTCCTCCTGGGACACCGAGGGCAACCTCTCCTCCTGGGGCACAGAAGGGCAACTCTCCTCCTGGGACACACGGGGGCCCCTTCCTCCTGGGACACACGAAGGCCTCTCCTCCTGGGACACACGAGGGAAACCTCTCCCCCTGGGACACACGAGGGCACCTTCCTCTGGGACACACGAGGGCACCTCTCTCTGGGACACACGAGGGCACCTCTCCTCCTGGGACCACGAAGGCACCTCTCCTCTGGGACACACGAGGGCACCTCTCCTCCTGGGACACACGAGGGCACCTCTCCTCCTGGGGCACACGAGGGGCACCTCTCCTCCTGGGACACACGAGAGGCACCTCTCCTGGGACACACGAGAGGCACCTCTCCTCTGGGACACACGAGGGGCACCTCTCCCCCGGGGGACCACGGGAGGCCCCTTCTCCTCCTGGGACACACGAGAGGCCCCTCTCCTCCTGGACCACGAGAGGCACCTCCTCTGGGACACACGAGGGGCACCCTCCCCCTTTGGGACACAGAGGGAAACTCTCCTCCGGGGACACACGAGGGGACCTTTCCTCCTGGGACACACGAGGGACCTCTCCCCCCGGGGACACACGGGGGAAACCTCCTCCCTCCGGGACACACGAGGGCCCCTCTTCCTCCGGGGACCACACGAGGGCACCTCTCTCCTGGGACACACGAGGGGACCTCTCCCCCTGGGACACCGAGGGGCACCTCTCCCTCGGGACACACGGAGGCACCTCTCCTCCTGGGACACACGAGGGCCCACCTCCCTCCTGGGACACACGGGGCCCTCTCTCCTGGGACACACGAGAGGCACCTCCTCCTGGGACACACGAGAGGCACCTCTCCTCTGGGGCCCGGAAGGAACCTCTCCTCCTGGGACACACGAGAGGCACCTCTCCTCCTGGGACACACGAGGCACTCTCCTCCGGGGACACACGAGGGCACCTTTTCCTCCGGGGAAACACACGAGACGCATCTCTCCTCCTGGACACACGAGGGCACCTTTCCTCCTGGGAACACGGGGAGGACCTCTCTCCTGGGACACACGAGGGCACCTCTCCTCCTGGACACCGGGGTGCACCTTCCCCCCGGACACACGAGGGGCCCCTTCTCCTCCTGGGACAAGGAGGGGCACCTCTCCTCCTGGACACACGAGGGGACCTCTCCCTGGGACACACGGGGGCACCTCTCCTCCTGGGACACACGAGGGGCACCTCTCCTCCTGGGACACAGGAGGGGCACCTCTCATCCTGGGACACACGAGGGGCACCTCTCCTCCTGGGACACACGAGGGCACCTTCCTCCTGGGACAACGAGGGGCCCCTCTCCCCCTGGACACACGAGGGGCATCTCCTCCTGGGACACACGGGGGCACCTCTCCCCCTGGGACACACGGGGCCCCTCTCTCCTGGGAACACGAGGGGCACCTCTCCTCCTGGGACACACGGGAGGCACCTCTCCTCCTGGGACACACGAGGGGCACCTCTCCTCCTGGGACACACGAGGGGCACCTCTCCTCCTGGGACACACGAGGGGCACCTCTCCTCCTGGGACACACGAGGGGCACCTCTCCTCCTGGGACACACGAGGGGCACCTCTCCTCCTGGGACACACGAGGGGCACCTCTCCTCCTGGGGCACACGAGGGGCACCTCTCCTCCTGGGGCACACGAGGGGCACCTCTCCTCCTGGGACACACGAGGGGCACCTCTCCTCCTGGGACACAAGAGGGGCACCTCTCCTCCTGGGACACACGAGGGGCACCTCTCCTCCTGGGACACACGAGGGCACCTCTCCTCCTGGGACACACGAGGGGCACTCTCCTCCTGGGACACACGAGGGGCACCTTCCTCCTGGGATCACGAGAGGCACCTCTCCTCCTGGGGACAACGGGGGGCGCCTTTTCCTCCTGGGACACACGAGGGGCACTCTCCTCTGGGGACACAAGAGGGGCACCTCTCCTCCTGGGACACACGAGGGCCCCTTCCCTCCTGGGACACACGAGGGGCACCTCTTCCCCTCTTTGGGACACACAGGGGCCCTCTCCTCCTGGGACCACGAGGGCCCTTTCCTGGGAACACGGGGGGCACCTCTCCTCCTGGCACACGAGAGGCACCTTTTCCTGGACACACTGAGGGCATTTCTCCTGGACACCCCAGGGGCACCTCTCTCCTGGGACAACTAGGGGCACCTCTCCCCTTTGGGACACACGAGGGGCCCTCTCCTCCTGGGACACACGAGGGCACCCCCTCCGGGGGACACACGAGGGCACCTCTCCTCCTGGGACACACTGGGGCCTCTCCTCCTGGGACACACGAGGGGCACCTCTCCTCTCGGGACACACGAGGGGCACCTCTCCTCCTGGGACACACGAGAGGCACCTCTCCTCCTGGGACACACGAGGGGCACCTCTCCTCCTGGGACATACGAGGGGCATCCCCTCCTGGGACACACGAGGGGCACCTCTCCTCCTGGGATACACGAGAGGCACCTCTCCTTCTGGGGCACACGAGGGGCACCTCTCCTCCTGGGATACACGAGAGGCACCTCTCCTTCTGGGGCACACGAGGGGCACCTCTCCTCCTGGAACACACGAGGTGCCCTCTCCTCCTTGGGACGGCCCCGAGGGAAACCTCTCCTTTTGGGACACACGAGGGGCGCTTCTCCTCCTGGGACGCACGAGGGGCACCTCTCCTCCTGGGACGCACGAGTGGCGCCTCTCCTCCTGGGTCGCACTAGGGGCACCTCTCCTCCTGGGACGCACGTGGGGCACCTCTCCTCATGGGACGCACGGGGAAAACGCCTCTCTTCCTGGGACGCACTAGGGGCGCCCCCTCCTTCCTGGGACGCACGAGGGGCACCTCTCCTTCCTGGGATGCTCGAGGGGCACCTCTCCTCGGGATTGCACAGGGCACCTCTTCCTCCTGGGACACACGAGGGGCACATCTCCTCCTGGACAACGAGGGGCACCTTCCTATTTACACACTAGGAGCACCTCTCCTAGTACACACGAGAGGCACCTCTCCCTAGTATACATGGGAAGCTCTCCTAGTATACATGAAGGGCATCTCTCCTCCTAGTATACATGAGAGGTACCTCTCCTAGTATACTTGAGGGACGCCTCTCCTAGTATGCATGAGGGGCACCTCTCTTCCTAGCACACGAAGGGCACCTCTCCTAGTACACATGAGGAGCACCTCCTAGTACACATGACAGGTAGCACTCCTCCTGACAGCAGCACTCCTATATACTGACAGGGCAGCCTCCTATATACATACAGCAGCACCAGTATACGTGACAGTAGCACTCCTAGTATACATGACAGGCAGCACTCCTATTATACATGACAGGCAGCACTCCTATTATACATGACAGGCAGCACTCCTAGTATACATGACAGGCAGCACTCCTAGTATACATGACAGGCAGCACTCCTAGTATACATGACAGGCAGCACTCTAGTATACATGACAGGCAGCACTCCTAGTATACATGACAGGCAGCACTCCTAGTATACATGAACAGGCGCACTCTAGTATACATGACAGGCAGCACTCCTAGTATACATGACAGGCAGCACTCCTAGTATACATGACAGGCAGCACTCCTAGTATACATGACAGGCAGCACTCCTAGTTTACATGACAGGCAGCACTCCTAGTATACATGACAGGCAGCACTCCTAGTATACATGACAGGCAGCACTCCTAGTATACATGACAGGCAGCACTCCTAGTATACATGACAGCAGCACTCCTAGTATACATGACAGGCAGCACTCCTAGTATACATGACAGGCAGCACTCCTAGTTTACATGACAGGCAGCACTCCTAGTATACATGACAGGCAGCACTCCTAGTATACATGACAGGCAGCACTCCTAGTATACATAACAGGCAGCACTCCTAGTATACATGACAGGCAGCACTCCTAGTTTACATGACAGGTAGCACTCCTAGTATACATGACAGGCAGCACTCCTAGTATACATGACAGGTAGCACTCCTAGTATACATGACAGGCAGCACTCCTAGTATACATGACAGGCAGCACTCCTAGTATACATGACAGGCAGCACTCCTAGGTATACATGACAGGTAGCATCTCCTAGTATACATGACAGGCAGCACTCCTAGTATACATGACAGCAGCACTCCTAGTATACTGACAGGAGCACTCCTAGTATACATGACAGGCAGCACTCCTAGTTTACATGACAGGCAGCACTCCTAGTATACATGACAGGTAGCACTCCTAGTATACATGACAGGCAGCACTCCTAGTATACATGACAGGCAGCACTCCTAGTATACATGACAGGCAGCACTCCTAGTATACATGACAGGCAGCACTCCTAGTTTACATGACAGGTAGCACTCCTAGTATACTATGACAGGTCAGCACTCCTAGTATATATGACTGGCAGCCTCCTAGTATACATGACAGGCATCACTCCTAGTTACATGACAGGCAGCACTCCTAGTATACATGACAGGAGCACTCTAGTATACATGACAGGCAGCACTCCTAGTATACATGACAGGCAGCACTCCTATTACATGACAGGCAGCACTCCTAGTATACATGACAGGCAGCACTCCTAGTATACATGACTAGGCAGCACTCCTAGTATACATGACAGGCAGCACTCTAGTTACATGACAGGCAGCACTCCTAGTATACATGACAGGCAGCCTCCTAGTATACATGACAGGCAGCACTCCTAGTATACATGACAGGCACACTCCTAGTATACATGACAGGTAGCACTCTAGTATACATGACAGGCAGCACTCCTAGTATACATGACAGGCACACTCCTAGTTACATGACAGTAGCACTCCTAGTATACATGACAGGCAGCACTCCTAGTATACATGACGCAGCACTCCTAGTATACATGACAGGCAGCCACTCCTAGTATACATGACAGGCAGCACTCCTGTTACATGACAGGTAGCACTCTAGTATACATGACAGGCAGCACTCCTAGTATACATGACAGGCAGCACTCCTAGTATACATGACAGGCAGCACTCCTAGTATACATGACAGGCAGCACTCCTAGTATACATGACAGGTAGCACTCCTAGTATACATGACAGGCAGCACTCCTAGTATACATGACAGGCAGCACTCCTAGTATACATGACAGGTAGCACTCCTAGTATACATGACAGGCAGCACTCCTAGTATACATGACAGGTAGCACTCCTAGTATACATGACAGGCAGCACTCCTAGTATTACATGACAGGCAGCACTCCTAGTATTACATGACAGGCAGCACTCCTAGTATACATGACAGGCAGCACTCCTAGTATACATGACAGGCAGCACTCATAGTATACATGACAGGCAGCACTCCTAGTATACATGACAGGCAGCACTCCTAGTATACATGACAGGCAGCACTCCTAGTATACATGGACAGGCAGCACTCCTAGTATACATGACAGGCAGCACTCCTAGTATACATGACAGGCAGCACTCCTAGTATATATGACTGGCAGCACTCCTAGTATACATGACAGGTAGCACTCCTAGTATACATGACAGGCAGCACTCCTAGTATACATGACAGGTAGCACTCCTAGTATACATGACAGGCAGCACTCCTAGTATACATGACAGGCAGCACTCCTAGTTACGTCAGGCAGCACTCCTAGTATCATGACAGGCAGCACTCCTAGTATACATGACAGGCAGCACTCCTAGTTTACATGACAGGCAGCACTCCTAGTATACATGACAGGCAGCACTCCTAGTATACATGACAGGTAGCACTCCAAGTATACATGACAGGCAGCACTCCTAGTATACATGACAGGCAGCATCTCCTAGTATACTAAGGACACTCATTACAGACAGGCAGCACTCTAGTATACATAGACAGGCAGCACTCCTAGCTACTACAGCAGCACTCCAGTAACATGACAGGCAGCACTCCTAGTATACATGACAGGCAGCACTCCTAGCTTACATGACAGGCAGCACTCCTACTTTACATGACAGGCAGCACTCCTAGCTTACATGACAGGCAGCACTCCTAGTATACATGACAGGCAGCACTCCTAGTATACATGACAGGTAGCACTCCTAGTTACATGACAGGCAGCACTCCTAGTTTAATAGACAGGCAGCACTCCTATATACATGACAGGCAGCACTCTATTATACATGACAGCAGCACTCCTAGTATACATGACAGGCAGCACTCCTAGTATACATGACAGGCAGGCACTCCTAGTATACATGACAGGCAGCACTCCTAGTTACATGACAGGCAGCACTCCTAGTTACATGACAGGCAGCACTCCTAGTATACATGACAGGCAGCACTCCTAGTATACATGACAGGCAGCACTCCTAGTATACATGACAGGCAGCACTCCTAGTATACATGACAGGCAGCACTCCTAGTATACATGACAGGCAGCACTCCTAGTATACATGACAGGCAGCACTCCTAGTATACATGACAGGCAGACTCCTATTGACTGAGGCAGCACTCTATATATGACTGGCATGCACTCCTAGTATGAAGCATCGACATGGCAGCACTCCCTAGTATACATGACAGGCAGCACTCCTAGTATACATGACAGGCAGCACTCCTAGTATACATGACAGGCAGCACTCCTAGTATACATGACAGGCAGCACTCCTAGTATACATGACAGGCAGCACTCCTAGTATACATGACAGGCAGCACTCCTAGTATAACATAATGCAAAACCCGCTAAACTCATGTATAATTCCGTGTTTGGAGTTGCTGTAACAACATTGAACCTACGTCACTGGAGGTCCTCTCCACACAGGAGAAAATACCTTAATTTATCCCAGTGATAAGCAGTAATTACCTTGTCAGTACAAACACTCGGACGATTCGGTGTGTATGGAATCTCAGATACACACATCACTTGTTGTACGACCGTCTAGAGGCATCTTCTCAAGTGGTTTCAGGGACTCCCTAACCATGGTTTCAATCCCCACTTGTTCCTTTATTTGCATTTAATACATATTCAGACTGAAAGCTGTTGTTTCTACCTCAGCTAGTTAGTTCAGGTAAGTTTTGTCAGGAAACATGACACGTGTTGTCTGACGCTGGTATAGTCATATGACGACCTGCCACAGGGGTTTTAGTTTGTCAACTCTTTTCAAAGACAAGTTTTATATTCGGTATATTGCGTTTAAAAACGCAAACTACAACAGTCGGCATAAGGTATGCTGAATTGCCTGTTTACGGCTAATCAACAGGGTCAGCATTATTCAGACGACTATGTTGGAAGCTGTGGCCCCAGGAGTATGATGGCAGCTGTGGCCCCAGGACTATGTTGGCAGCTGTGGCCCCAGGAGTATGATGGCAGCTGTGACCCCAGGACTATGTTGGCAGCTGTGGCCCCAGGACTATGTTGGCAACTGTGACCCCAGGACTATGTTGGCAACTGTGACCCCAGGACTATGTTGGCAACTGTGACCCCAGGACTATGTTGGCAACTGTGACCCCAGGACTATGTTGGCAACTGTAACCCCAGGACTATGTTGGCAACTGTGACCCCAGGACTATGTTGGCAGCTGTGACCCCAGGACTATGTTGGCAGCTGTGATCCCCAGGACTATGTTGGCAGCTGTGACCCCAGGACTATGGAAATAAATGGTATAAAATACCGACACAATGGAAATACAAACACAAATGCAGTATAATGTGATCCTTTATTGACAACGTTTCACCCACACAGTGGGCTTTTTCAAGTCACACACGGATCTACCTGGGGTTGGAAGGTACGAGAGTATTTATAGTCATGTTCAGAATGTTGAGGTCAGGTGGAGAATGCTGCATCTGATGATCTACCGGGTGGGGTTATAGAGTCTTGGGCAGCTTGGCAGGGGTATTGGACAAGTTGTAGACCTTCTGCAGTGTTCTATGTTCTTATGTGGGATAGCGATGAAGAAGTTTCTTGGCGAGTGGTTCAGCTATGTTATAGAAGCCATTGTTCTGGTTGAAATTGTTGGTTATAGAGATAAGCGATGATTCCAGGATTCTTCTGTATTGAGTGTTGTAGTGTTGAGTTTCTGTAGTTAATTAAATGGTTGTGTGAATTGCGATGTTGTACACAGGCATTCCTTGTATCGTCAGTCCTGCTTGCATATTGGTGTTCTGAAATGCGTGTTTGGAGGTCTCTTGATGTTTCGCCCACATATAATTTGTTGCAGTCATTACAAGGGATAATGTATACCCCTGCAGAGGGGTATACACAAGCCATCGATCTCTTGCGCAGGAAAATTGACGATTCACTTGATCTTCCCATTCCAGCCAGCGATTTCATCGACCTTGTTGAACTATGTGTTGGCTTTACGTGTTTCTCCTTCGAAAATCACCTCTTTCAGCAGACTTTTGGACTACCCATGGGTTCGCCACTCAGTGCAGTCCTGGCGAACTTATACATGGAACATCTAGAAGCCGAACGTTTCTCCACCATTATTCCTTCGTCTGTCACCTGGCTCCGTTATGTTGACGACATTCTCCTCATAACTCCTAAACGCTTCAACGTTCAAGCTCTCCAAGACAAGCTCAACCAGGTCGGTCTTCAATCCAGTTCCACTTGAAGAAGAAGTCGACAACATCTTCTTTCCTTGATGTTCTGCTCTGCAAAGCTGACCACGAACTTCGTTTAAAGTCTATCGAAAACCCACCAACCAAAACGATCTTCTCCATCTCTACTCTCACCACGACACCAAAACCAAACGTGGTGTGATTATAGGCTTCTTCCTACGTGCACTCAGAATCTGCAGCAATGAGTTCCTTGAGGAAGAATGCACTATAATTGAACAAGTATTTTCTAAACTCCACTATCCTCGTCACTTCATCAGAGACTGCAGACGGCGGGCATTTAAACATCTTCAACACACCCAGAGAAGACACTGCCGAGAAGAGATACATAGTCCTCTCCCACAAAATCCATTGCCAAACATGTTTCCAACATCTTTGCCAAAACATCATTCCAAGTATCTACCTCCACAACCACGACCATCAAAGACATCACCAGTAGTAGACAGGACAAGCCTCCATCCTCTGCAGGGGTATACATAATCCCTTGTAATGACTGCAACAAATTATATGTGGGCGAAACATCAAGAGACCTCCAAACACGCATTTCAGAACACCAATATGCAAGCAGGACTGACGATACAAGGAATGCCTGTGTACAACATCGCAATTCACACAACCATTTAATTAACTACAGAAACTCAGACTTATAGCCACAGAAGACAACACTCAATACAGAAGAATCCTGGAATCATCGCTTATCTCTATAACCAACAATTTCAACCAGAACAATGGCTTCTATAACATAGCTGAACCACTCGCCAAGAAACTTCTTCATCGCTATCCCACATAAGAACATAGAACACTGCAGAAGGTCTACAACTTGTCCAATACCCCTGCCAAGCTACCCAAGACTCAATAACCCCACCCGGTAGATCATCAGATGCAGCATTCTCCACCTGACCTCAACATTCTGAACATGACTATAAATACTCTCGTACCTTCCAACCCCAGGTAGATCCGTGTGTGACTTGAAAAAGCCCACTGTGTGGGTGAAACGTTGTCAATAAAGGATCACATTATACTGCATTTGTGTTTATATTTCAACCCCAGGACTATGTTGGCAGCTGTGACCCCAGGACTATGTTGGCAGCTGTGACTCCAGGACTATGTTGGCAGCTGTGATCCCAGGACTATGTTGGCAGCTGTAACCCCAGGACTATGTTGGCAGCTGTGACTCCAGGACTATGTTGGCAGCTGTGATCCCAGGACTATGTTGGCAGCTGTGACCCCAGGACTATGTTGGCAGCTGTGACCCCAGGACTATGTTGGCAGCTGTGACTCCAGGACTATGTTGGCAGCTGTGTTCCCAGGACTATGTTGGCAGCTGTGACCCCAGGACTATGTTGGCAGCTGTGACCCCAGGACTATG
The DNA here is from genome assembly GCF_026875155.1 of Cherax quadricarinatus. Classification (NCBI taxonomy): domain Eukaryota; kingdom Metazoa; phylum Arthropoda; class Malacostraca; order Decapoda; family Parastacidae; genus Cherax; species Cherax quadricarinatus. The sequence goes on along the minus strand of NC_069453.1, from coordinate 1,241,003 downwards.
TCGGCAGCTGTGACCCCAGGACTATGTCGGCAGCTGTGACCCCACGACTATGTTGGCAGCTGTGACCCCCAGGGCTATGTTAGCAGCTGTGACCCCAGGACTATGTTGGCGTCTGTGACCCCAGGACTATGTTGGCAGCTGTGACCCCAGGACTATGTTGGTAGCTGTGACGATTTGTCCTTTAAGTGTCGTGAATTCAAACCAGAGTACCTTTATTTGTGGGCAGAAAGTTCCAACATGCTACATGAGTGCTCGTGAAGGTAGACACCTGGGGGAGTGTATGAGGGAGGCACAGTGGTAGACACCTGAGGGAGTGTGTGAGGGAGGCACAGTGGTAGACACCTGAGGGAGTGTGTGAGGGAGGCACAGTGGTAGACACCTCAGGGAGTGTATGAGGGAGGCACAGTGGTAGACACCTCAGGGAGTGTATGAGGGAGGCACAGTGGTAGACACCTGAGGGAGTGTGTGAGGGAGGCACAGTGGTAGACACCTGAGGGAGTGTGTGAGGGAGGCACAGTGGTAGACACCTGAGTGTATGAGGGAGGCACAGTGGTAGACACCTGAGGGAGTGTGTGAGGGAGGCACAGTGGTAGACACCTGAGGGAGTGTGTGAGGGAGGCACAGTGGTAGACACCTGAGTGTATGAGGGAGGCACAGTGGTAGACACCTGAGGGAGTGTGTGAGGGAGGCACAGTGGTAGACACCTCAGGGAGTGTATGAGGGAGGCACAGTGGTAGACACCTCAGGGAGTGTATGAGGGAGGCACAGTGGTAGACACCTCAGGGAGTGTATGAGGGAGGCACAGTGGTAGACACCTCAGGGAGTGTATGAGGGAGGCACAGTGGGTGACACCTGCAGGGAGTGTGTGAGGGAGGCACAGTGGTAGACACCTGAGGGAGTGTGTGAGGGAGGCACAGTGGTAGACACCTGAGGGAGTGTGTGAGGGAGGCACAGTGGTAGACACCTCAGGGAGTGTATGAGGGAGGCACAGTGGTAGACACCTGGGGGAGTGTGTGAGGGAGGCACAGTGACCGTGATCATTTGTAGAACCACTGGACATTATACCGAGGGATGGCTTGCGATACACACTCAATCCTGTACAATATACCGAGGGTAGCTTGCGGATACATAACTCAGGTCTGGACATATAACCAGGGATGACCTGCGATACACACTCAGTCCTGGACATTATCACACTGAAATGCAACGTAGTTCAAGGTAAGTAATTGTGTGTAGAGAGGAGGTAAATCCACGTTGTCTCAAGACGTCACATGTAACCTTACTAAAGGTCGCTTCCTGTAACTTAAAGGAGATACTACCTTGATGTACTGTCATGTACTGTCTGTCATGATTCAGTGGATTTTATTACAGTGGGTAGTAGACGGTTGTTACACTGCTAATATCGATATATTGGTTGGTGAATCAGAGTTGTATATAATTAGAATAGTAGTAGTGTGTAGTGTAGTAGTAGTTTTTTGTAGTATGTAGTAGTGTAGTAGTAGTAGTTAGTAGTAGTTGTTGTTGTTGTTGTTGTAGTGAGATGATACAAATGTTTTAACATTCAATGGTTACTTATGACTAGGTGGTAAAGTTAACACATAGGCAACAGTTTAGGCACACATTATTCGAAACGTTTGGGGGCGCTACACAGTAGGCTTCTTCAGTCGAATACAGAAAGTAGGCAGGACCAGTAGAGATGTGAAAAAGATGTAATCAGTCCATCACCCTTAAAGTCGTAAATTTTGGGGTTTTGGTCACCCGCTGGGCCCTGGAGAATTTCCCTTCCCATATGGGAAAATATCTAAGATCAAGCGCAGTGCAGAGATTTAAAATACTACCCTTCCCGACATTTATTAATTTCCCCGGGCACTTTTCGCTTGACCCTGATGTGGAACGAACGTCTCCGGGCCAGGACGAAAACCTCAAAATTCTCCCACTTCAAGGGTAGGGGACGATTTACATCGTTTCACACCCATACTTTTCCTCCCTTTACTTTCTGTTTTCGACTGAAGAAGCCTACTGTGTGGGCAAAAACTTTTGGGAATAAAGCTGCCTAACTGTTGCCTATATGTCTTACCTACCTAAAAAATTTTTTAAAAAAGATATTTTATATGTATGTGTAGAAAAAAATTATCACGCAGAGTATTTAAAAAGGGAACTAAAACGTATGTAACAGTCAGGCTTTCACTCAGTTTGCAGTGGAAAAAAAACACTGTATTTTAAAATAAAAAAAAAAAAACTTGTATGATAAACACAAAACTTAATCTTTATTTCTACGATAATGAGACAATTTGCGTAATTTTATAATTATTTTTTTAAAACGGCAAATTTTTATAAAATTTGTGGGTTCTCTAAACCCATTCTTTCCCCTTTTCCGGGACACAGCAAAAACTGGGGATTTTAAAATACGGGAATTTTTCCTTATTAACGGTTAGGTAGACCATTCCAGTTGGTTTTGGGCAAAGGTGATACCCCCAAGGGACTGCTGCCCTCCCCTCCCTGGGGGTATATAAGCTACTTCTTCGGGGCATAATCTTTTTAAACTCGAGGGCTAAAAAAAATTGTTTAAAAATGATCAAAAAATTTTTAAGGGGGGTGGATGGGTTAAGCCAGGGGAAAGGCCTCGATAAAAAGCTCAAGGGGGTAAACATCATTTTAAGACCCGCGTCAGGAAACACTTCCCCCTGTTTTAATAGGCGCTTTAATATAAAAAAGGGGGGAGTGAGATGTGACGCCCCGTGCCCTTGAGGAATTCAAAAGAACATAAGAACATAAAAATGGGGGAACACGTAGAAGGTACGGGCCCAGCGGGGGGCAGGCCCTTTTAAAAAAAACCCTCTGCCTATGAAGGAGGGGTTTAGCGATAAATCATGTGATCCTGTTTTTGCGGGGTTGGTGTTACTTAAGTATCATGTATGCCAATGTTTTTAAAATTTTTTTTGTATTTTCCCAGTGTTGGTTTTTTTAATTGTCGGTGAGGGCGATTATTGAGGCTTCTGGGGCCCCCGTCGGTGCGGGGTCGGTTCGGTGAAAAGGGAGTTGGGCCTCTTTCCCAGTTAAACAAATGCCCCGTGGAGTCTCTGTGGGCCCAAAGGCGAACCTTACATCTCCCCTTTTTAGAGGCTTTTCGATGTCTTCAAGCGGACGAAAGGATCTCTCCCTGTTCTCCCAGTCCCCCACGGGACTTTTGATGAACTGGAACGAGGCAAAACCCTTCTTTCTCCCAAACCAGCCCCTCAGAGCGCGGGGGCCTAAGAACCCTCACTAATCCCCCGTCCCCGACACTATAGAAACCTCAACACGGAAACTAAAAAATTTTAAAAACATTGGCTTTTACATGATATTTTTAAGCAGCCCCAAACCCCAACCCAACACGGAGAAAATTTTTTGATTTAACGTCTACCTCTTCATCTAGGCAGAGGGGTTTTGATAAGGCCCTGCCTCGCATGGGCCAGTGGGGCCTTTTTCGTTTTTCCTCCATTTTATGTTGATAAATTAGAAAACATGTGAAACCTTGGGAAATTTTTAAATTGGGGAAAACTTTTGGGCCACACAGTGGTTTCCCATCAGTTTTTTAAAAAAGGGAAAATTTTGAAGAACAGGGGGAAAAAATGAGGAAAATCGCCCCCTAACCTTGAGTCGATGTGGTCAGTCCATCAATCTTGGAATAAATTAGGGGCATACGTGCTAGAAGGAAGCTTATAAACCTTTGGAGGAAAAGGGGGGCAGCGTCATGGTGGTTTTAAACATTTTTTAAAAGTTAAAAGTATGTCGTCCCAAAATTAGGCCCCTCCCCTGCCAAGGGTTTTTAAAAGCTCCTTCTAAAGCACGTATCCCGGATTCTATTCAAGATTGATGGATGACCAATCACTCAAGGTTGAGGGACTGAATCCCTATTCCCCCTTTGTTCTTAAAGTTTCCCCTTTGTAGGGAGGGATAACCCCTGTGTGGCGAAACGTTTCCTCAAAAAAAGTTCCCCCAAGAGTTGCAAATTGTTAATTTTTCAACTTTGTCGGTTCTCTAAACCCAATCCATTTTCATTCTTATGTTTTTACTTTTTATGACATTCCTCAGGTCACGTGCGTACACCTAACCTCCCGTATATTTTAAATTCTTTCTGTCTCTGTAATTTTTAAAAAGGTGATAAAGGGCCCCAGGACCGAAACGTTTTCTAATAAATATTTTTATGGTTTCCCTTACGTGTCTTTCTAAACCAATTTGTCGCTTTTTATTACCAAGGTTTATCCCTCCCCAAATATATTCTTTAAATTAAAAAAACGCCCCAATTTTTTTCTTTATGGCAAAAATTATTCTCAGGACTATTTGGGGCAGCAGTGCCCCGGGACTATTTTGGGCAGCAGTGCCCCCGGGGACTATTTTTGGCAGCAGTGACCCCAGGACTAGGGTTGGCGGGCCAGTGACCCCGGGAAACATTTTGGCACAGTGCCCCCAGGACTTTTTGGCAGCAGTGCCCCCAGGAATGTTGGGCAGCAGTGCCCCCGGGGAAAAGGGTTGGCAGCAGGGGCCCCCCGGACCATTTTGGGGCACCCCAAAAATTTTGACCCCGGGAACTAGTTGGAGAAAGGGGCCCCCAGGACTATGTTGGCAGCAGTGCCCCCCGGGATATTTTGGGCCCGGTGCCCCCCGGACTATTTGGGCCGCATTGCCCCCAGGCCCCTATTTTGGCAGCGGGAAAACCCCGGGGACTATGGGCAGCAGTGACCCCAGGATATTTTGGGCAGTGACCCCAGGACTATTTTGGGGCACCCCTGCCCCCAGGCCCTTTGTTTGGCAGCAGTGACCCCAGGACTATTTTGGGAAAGCAGTGACCCCGGGGGACTATGTTTGCAGCAGCACCCCGGGGACTATTTTGGGGCAGCAGCCCACCCCGGGACAAAGGTTTGGCGCAGTAAACCCCCGGGGATATGGGCAGCGTCACCCCAGACTAGGGTTGGGCAGAGTCCCCCCCAGACTAGGTTGGCAGAAAGCCCACCCAGGACGTTGGCAGCAGCCCCCCCCGGGACAAATGTTGGCAGCAGTCCCCCCAGGACTATGTTGGGCAGCAGCCCCCCCAGGACATTTTTGGCAGCAGTCCCCCCCCGGACTATGTTGGCGCAGTCCCCCCAGGACAAATTTTGGCACCCGTCCCCCCAGGACTATTTTGGGCAGAATTCCCCCCGGGACTATTTTGGCACAGTCCCCCCGGGGACTATTTTGGGCACAGTCCCCCGGGCCCTATTTGGCAGCAGTTACCCCCAGGACTACGTTGGCAGCACCCCCCCAGGACTACTTTGGGCAGCATTCCCCCCGGGGCTATGTTGGGCGGGCAGTGACCCAAGGACTATTTTGGGCCCAAGCAGTGCCCCCAAGGGACAAATGTTGCACGTGCCCCCCGGGACTATTTTGGCAGCAGTCCCCCCCGGGAACTATGTTGGCACAGTGCCCCCAAAAAAATTTTTGCCACAGTCCCCCCAAAATATTTTGGGCAGCATCCCCCCCGGGACTATTTTTGGCGCGGGTCACCCCAGGACTATGTTGGCAGCATGCCCCCCAAAGGATTTGTTGGCAGCAGTAAACCCCAGGACTATTTTGGGCACCCTTGCCCCCGGGGAATTATTTTGGCAGAGTGACCCCGGACTTTTTGGCAGCAGTGACCCTGGGAAACCAGGGTTTGGCAGCACGCCCCCAGGACTATGTTGGCACCCACTGCCCCCGGGAAATTATTTTTGGCACCCAGACCCCGGGACTATTTTGGAAACCTTTTGGCCCCCGGGAATTTTGGAAAAGGTGCCCCCAGGACTATTTTTGGCAGTAGTCCCCCCAGGATTTTGTTGGCCCCAGGCCCCAGGAAAAATTTTGGGCAGCATTCACCCCAGGAATATGTTGGCAGCTAAACCCCAGGCCCTTTTTTGGGGAAACATTCCCCCCCGGGACTTTTTTGGGGGCAGCAGTCCCCCCCAGGACTGTGTTGGCAGCATAAACCCCGGGGACTATTTTGGCAGCATCCCCCCGGGACTATGTTGGCAGAGTACCCCGGGACTATGTAGGGGGATTTCACCCCGGGAAACTGGGTTGGCACAGTGCCCCCAGGACTATGTTGGCGCTTACCCCAGGACTTTTTGGCAGAGTGCCCGCAGGACTTTGTTGGCAGCAGTCACCCCAGGACTATTTTGGGCACCCAGCCCCCCCAGGACTTTGTTGGTAGCATTCACCCCAGGACTGTTTTGGGGCACAGTCCCCCCCAGGACTATTTTGGCAGCCCCCCCCAGGACTATTTTTGGGTAGCGTCCCCCCAGGACTATTTTTGGCAGCAGGGGCCCCCAGGACTGTGTTGGAAGAAAGTCACCCTAGGACTATTTTGGCAGCATCCCCCAGGACTATGTTTGTCAGAATAGTTGCTGACCCCAGTATTCCCAAATTATTAGCATAGCATTTTAGTATCTTTCCCGGGTGTTTTTAAGGAACCCCCCAAAAATCCCTCGTGGGCCCTTTTTGGGCCCTTTGTGTGACGTCATGGGGATCACAGGGGGCAGTGATCCCTCTGCCCCGGTCTCACTCGGGGGCCCGACCAACAAAACTGAACAGGCGGGCCCCGGGGCGCTCCCTCTAAATCTCAGTTAAACAAATTTTTAACCTCCTAAAAGTGGCCTATTTAAACCCAACGATTCTCCATTTAAAAACCCCAAACGAAAAATTGGTGCCGGGGTTGAGCCGTAATTCTGACGTTTAAACACCCGTTTCTGGAGATAAAGTTTTTGCCCAAAGCAAGACGGCCTTTTCGTGTAAACCTTGGGCCCTCCCGATTTCCCGAGTTTTCACCCACCCAGTTACCTCAAAGCCAGTACTTACCGCTTTTTACATTTTCCCGGGGCATCTCTTTTTTATTAGTGTTTCCTGCTTTTTTTGCTTTAAACCCCCGGGGGGTTGACCCAGTTTGCAAAAAAGCCGGGTTCCAGTCTGGGGTGGGGGAGTCAGAACCCCCGGGGCCAGCCCCACCCCTAGTACTCCACCCCAATTTATTTTGTTCCAAAGCCAGCTTCCCCCCCTTGGCTGTGCTCATCGTGTGAAGTTATCAAGCTATTCTGTTGAAGGGTTAAGTAAGCCCGCTAGCAAAATAACCCCGGTGTCTTAACCCCCGGACTCAAGCAAGCCACATGAGTCCTTATCGCTTGTGGGTTTAAGTTCCAAGATTCTGAGTGCTTTCCCTTTTCATTCCCGTGGTGTTTTTGTATTTCGTGGGGTTTTTTTAAGCCGCCCGGGTTGGGAAATTTTCTTCGCGGCGGTGTGGGTTTTCCCCAGTGAGGCTTTCGACGTTTTACCCTAACCCAGCCACCCCACGAACACGTGGGCGCACCATTGCCGGGCTCAGACGCCCCGTTTAAAACCATTTTCCCCCAAACCCAACTACCGGGCCCGGGCCCTTTCAACTCACCTACCCCATCAGGTTTTTGGTTTCATTTTCAAAAGGGGTTTTAGACCCAAAATTTTTTTGGGCCCCATAGGGGGGCAAAAGGGTAGAGTGTTTCGCGCCATCTTTATAAACCCCCTGTGTTTGTCTCTCGCCCATTTTTAACGCAATTCTACGATCAAACTGTTTCAAAAGGACAGCAGAAGAGATATAAACAATCCTCAATCTCATTTTTTTTTAAGTGTTTTTAGCTATAATATTTTTTTTTTTGAGACATTTTCGAGGTTTTTGAGAAAATTTCTTTTGTGCCCAGTGAATTTTTTTCTTAATTTACCCTTTTAGTGGGCTCTTGATCAGATCAGTGTTTTTCATGCCTGATTGCATTCATTTCTTTTAATCCCTTAATTCATGTTAAAATTTTTGTGCATTATTTTATAACTGTTGTGTTGTGTAAACTTTTATAACTTGGGAAATAAATACTGAGGTTTTTCCCTTTTTTGGGGGGGGCAACATATGAGCCCAAAATAAACTTGGTTTTTAAAACTTTGAATTTCCCTTTTTGTTCTCAGATTTCCCTGAAGTATTTCCCGTAAATTTTTCCCTCATTTCTGCATCACAAAATCAGTGTTGTCTTTATATTTTTCTTTCCCAGCAAATTTTTGTAATTTTTTTTTTGTTCCCGTGTGTTGAACATTCTTGTGTTCAAAATTCCCTTTCCCTTTAGCCCCTTTTTTAATTTGTCTTATTTCCACAGACAATTGTGCCTTTTTTAAAAAACCAAAACAAGAAATAAAATTTTTAAATGAAATTTTTTAACCCCTTTAAGTTTTATTTCAAGGGAAAAATTTTAGTACTGGTTATGTTTATTTGTGCCCGCAACTCTGTAATGTTGTATTTCTTTTTTTTTGTGTTTTTTTTTTGCACCTATTATTTTTTTTCCTATTTTATTGAACAAATTCCCCCTCTTGTGCAATTTTTAAGTTTTTCCTTTTTAAAATAAATTTTTCTTTTTGCTTGTTGTTTTTAAATGAAATTAAGAGGGTTTAAAAAGGGATTCCCTTTATATAAATTTTTTTTCTTGTGTGTTATAATTTTTTTTATTGCCATAACTCATTTGCAATAAATTTTGTGCAAAAAAGTTTTTCAAATTAAAATTTTTCTTGCAGGGAAAAATTTTAAAAGGGAGTGGGTTTGTGGCAAAACAGTTTTTTAAAAAAGGCAGTTTCTTTTGCTCTTTTTCTGGGGCATAGTATTTTTTTTTTCGTCATTTTATTTTTTTTTTAATTTCAGTTAAAAGTGTGGGTTTTTTTTAAAATTTTTTCCACCGTTTTTGGTCCATTTTATCATTTTATTGTGGGATTTTTTTGTTGCATTGAAAGTAAAAAAAAAACTCACTGTGCCTTTTTTTTTTAATTTAAAAAAAAAAATTAGAAAATTAGATTTGAGCAAAATAAAAAATTCCTTTTATTTTCATGTTTGTTTAAATTGATATTTTTTCTTGTGTGAGTTCTTTTCTTACGGGGTTAAATTTTCAATTTTTAATTACTTTTTGCAGTAGTTAAGCTTTTTTTTTCCAAATTTTAAACTTATTGTGTCATTTTCTCCATTTTTTTGGGCTTATGCCCCTTTTAGTATTTTCACTGAGAAGATGTCCCTCACTTTTTAACGTTCACTTAGTGTATCATTCCCGTCAAAGTCAATATGAATCATTTCCCCAGTACCAACCCTTTCCCCTTTCTGACTGAAAGGAAAAATATCTAGCCCCTTTAGCAATGTTTTGTTTAAAAGCTTTTATTGAGATTTGGTTTTAAAGGGTTTCTAAAGTAATTCAGTTAAGTTCCATAGATCCACGAATTAATTATTAACTTTGCCCCGGGGGTCCCGGCCCAAATAATTTGTCCTTCCCCCTCTGTGTTCCCCCTATACCTTCAGACTTGCAGGATAGTGTTTTCCTTGCCCCAAGTGTCCGGGGGCACTCAGGGCTGCCTTGAGGGGCACAGGGCCCATCCCCGGGAATGGACTGTAGTTGAGTAATAGTTTTCTCACAGGGGATGCCCCTTGGGCAGAAAAGGGTTACTTGCAACAGTAAAGCCATCTTTGTTTATGTGGAAAAGCTGTTTTGCAGAAAAACGTCTCTGTTAAGCTAGTGTTCCCCCACTAGAGTGGGCTGTTGTTGTTCCTAAAAATTTCCCGATGGTGTTCCCCCCTAGTTGAAAAGTAAAACAGTGCATTGTAAGAAGTTTTTCTCGAGTAACTTTCCATGGGTTTAAGTTGTAAGTTAATTTTCCCTTTAAAAGGTGATACCTCGTGTCACTTTTGTGCGACTCAGATTGAATATCAGCATTTTTCACCGTGTTTTTCTTTTCTCCGTGTTTGCAGTTTTAGATATTTTAAATTTGTTTTTCCCTTGCTTTATATTGCGTCTTTAGCGTTAATTTTTTTTAACCGGGGGGGGTCATCCATCCCCCGGGTTTTTTCTTTCCCCATAAGGAAAAACTGTTTCCTTTATTTCCCGAACAAAAAGCCCCGGGGAAAGGGTTTCCAGATGGACCTTTACTATCCAAGAGTTCAATCCCCCAAATTTTGAAAAATTTTCCCGGCAAGTCAAAAGAAATCGCAGATGCTTTTCGCGAACGTTAGTGTATTTTTGCAGAACCTCCCCTTTTCTTCCCAGGGTGCAAAAAACACAAAGACTAGATCCCTTGTGTTTGGTGTGATTTTGGGTTCCCGCTCCAGGAAGTTTTTATTCTTACTGTGAAAACCACCAGAAACCATTAGTGATTTGTAATGAGCCAAGGGAATTTCTGTATCGAATGTCGATTTTGGGAAATCCTTTGCAGATGAATTTTTGTAATTCCACAGGGCCCCAAAAAAAATTGTAGTTGTTTCTTTTTTAAATACTCTTCAGCCCCCTCTCTCCGTCAAGGCATGTGTTAGCCAATTTCGGGAAAATTTGATCCCCCCAGAGATTTTTTAAAAACCATTCTTTCATACGTAAACCTCACCCTCGCAGAAATTGGGGTTTTAAATGAAAAAAGCCTGCAAAAATTTGATGTCCGAGATGAATGAAATTGTCAAAATGTGTGGGTTTTTATTATGAAAAGTTTTGTCAGAAATTTTTGTGTTTTACGTTCCCCCGTATTCTGAGAATAACAGTCAGATTTGAGTGCACCGAATTGCCTTTTTGTTAAACAATTTTTTGTATATAATTATTCTTCCTCGAGTCCGAAAAGTGCAAGGGAAAAAGATCGATCGATCAAATTTCCCTCCAAAATTTTTAAAATGAATTTTTTCTTAAAAGTTGGGAATGATTACGTTTAAAACCCATTTTCGTCAAAATCATGTTGTTTCCATCCATTAGTTCTAAGTTATTATGGAAATTTTTTATTGTAAAGGAAACAGCCCAGATCCCCCCGCCTTTTTCAGCCTTTTAGTATAGTAGTGTTAAAAGTCGGGAAAAACATACTTAAAGGACCCAGTGTCAGCATAGTTTGCTGAACCCGTATTCCCCGTAATTTTATAGCATAGCATATTAGTAACATCCCTGGGCTTTAGAACGAGATTTCCCCGAGGCCCTTTGGGGTTTGTGTGCGTTCCCTAGGGATTACACATGGGCAGTGATCCCTCTGTCCCGGGCCCCCTCGGCGGCCCAAACCCACAAAAATTTAACAGGCTTGGCACCGGGGTCCATTTCATCCCCAGTCTTTAAATATAATTTTCCAACCCCACAAGTGTGTTACTTTTTAACCAAAGATATCCCATTAAGAACCCCCTTTCGATTGTTTGGGAGCAGTCACAAAGGGGGCAAAGTTGGCAAACAGTGACCCCAAGACTAGTTTGCAGCAGTGACCCTAGGCTTTGTTTTCCACCGTGATCCCCGGGCTTTTTGGGCACATGGGCTCCAGGACTAAGTTGGCAGCAGTCACCCCCGGACTTTGTTTGGGGAGTCCCCCCCAGGCCTTGTTCAGCAGTGACCCCAGGATTATGTTTTCAGCTGTGACCCCAGGACTATGTTGAAGCTGTGACCCCGGGCTATGTTGGGAGCTGCCAACCAAAGGTTATGTTTTGGGTGCTTTGACCCCGGCTCAGTTTTGGGAAACTGCCCCAAACCCAGGTTTTATGTTGGCAGCCTTTAACCCAGGGTTTATGTTGGCAGTAGAAACCCCGGTTCATGTTGGCAGCTATGAACCCAGGTTCATGTTGGCAGGGTATGAACCCCGGTTATGTTTGGGAGCTATGAACCCCGGGTTTATTTTTGGGACAAAGAAACCCCGATTCATGTTGGCTAATGTAACCCCGGGGTCATTTTTTAAACTACCCCCGGCTATGTTTTCCCTTTCCCCAAAAATTTTTCATTTGGTTTCGGGCCCACCCGAACCCTACTGACAGCAGTGGGCACCTGGCCAATTTTAAGCAGCTTTTATGAAAGGGCCCGTTGTAGTTGTTGCTGTTGGTTGTTGTTGGTTTTAGGGTTTTTCCGGTACTTTTCCCGGGCCGGGTCTTCTCCAGATGGCGACCCGCAGGTTTGGCTTCCCGGGGGGGGGTTTTTCGTTTATCTTTCTTTTGTATTCTTTCTTGGGGCCCTCCGGTTGGGGTTTACTTTTTTTTCTTTTGCGGGGACTCCCCCAATGTCTTCTCGTTTACATCTTCAGCAGCATAGGAGGGCGGAGGCAGCAATTACAGGGTTCGTTTTGGAGCCACACCCCAGCTTTAGCAGGCAGCAAAGTGCTGGGGAAACATGTCTTCACGGTGATTGATCATTGACATTCCTGCTAGGTGAGGGTACCGTCTTCGGCAGCCCCATTCTGGAGAGTCCTGAATTTCTTCCTTGTGGTGTAGTCGAGTGCCACAAAGCGGTGACTTTTTGAGAGTAGGTTGATCAGGGATTCAGTGGTGAATAATCGAGTTGAGTCGCAGGTGAACTTGACTGTCCCGTTGTTGAGGCGTTGAATAATTTCTGGAGTGTACATTGTGTTCTCACTCTGGTTGGTTGTGTAGAAGTATTCACCAGGCAAGCAGTGGACTTCTTGTGAAGGAGTGGCTGTAGTACGTAGGGATGCATCCCAAGGCTCTTGCGTTTTAACCTTCTTGGCTGGTGGCTGAGACGATTGAGGTGAGGCGTCTGATTGGTCCGTTGTGACGGAGGTGGAAGCAAGTGCTGGTGGACTCTCATTGGTGGAATCGGTCGGCATTTCAGTAGTCTCTGATTGGTCCATCTCTGTGTCGGGAGGAAGGTGTGGTAGCGTTGATAATGTTGGCGACATTTGCAGTGGATTTTATGATCTCTGTGGAAGGTGGAGATGCAGGGAATGTGAAACCAGGCATGTTGTTGAGCTTGAAGAGTTCGTTGATGGTGGTGTTGAAGGAACCAGGTTCAGCTACATTCTGCACATGAGCATACATGATGCAGTAAAGAATCTTGGTGGAGTCGCCAGCAAGAGCTGTCGAAGAAGTGGTAGATGCAGCTTGCGTGGCTTGAAGAATCTTGGTAGTATCTGCTTGAAGCTTGGTTATAGCAGCATATGTAGTCGCTTGTGCAGTGGGTTTTTTTGTTGTTGGAGTTGTTTCTTAAGTATATCTCATCTGGTTGGGCACTTGGCAGCAAGAGTATGGTGATCATTCTTGCAGTTCAAGCATTTAGGTGGAGAGGCAGTAGTGCACGTCTTGAAGTCATGACCTTCTTGGCCGCAGGTGGAGCAGAACTTCTTATTTTTGGGAGGGAAGTCTTTGGTGGTATGTAGGTATGAGTAACAGTTGGAACACTGTGGAATTTGATGAAATTTTTCTGCTTCGATGAAGGCTGGATTGATGTGGAAGTAGTGAATAACCAGTCCCTCAGCGAGAGCTCTGGCTGCCATGTTGACGTCACTGAAGGTGACCTTCAGCATGGAGGAGGCATTGTGTATTTTGGTAATGAATTCCACCTTGGCCCAAAGGTTCTGTGCTTCAATGGACGACTCGATTTCTTCGGTAGCCTTGGCAGTGATGAGCCTGTCGAGTCTCTTGAGAAACACAATTCTCCTGGCCCTCAGAGCTGGGGAAGTCAAGACAATAAATCCCTGATCTCATAGAGTGGTTGTAGCAGTAGTGGTAATGAGTTTTTCAGCCTCGGTGTCGTCAGTACAGACGACAACGAAGGCCTCTTTGAGCGGCAGTCTGCCACTGACGACAGCTGCAAGTGCTAGCTTGGACGAGTCATTGACTGTCCCACTCTCTGGATTGATCTTTACCCTGTTTGAGAAGTGCATCGTGAAGCGTGGTCTACGTCTGCTGTGAAGCCTGAAGGCCAGTGATAGCAGCTTCACTGCAGGCCAATTATAGCAGCTTCACTGCAGGCCAATGATAGCAGCTGGGATGAAGTGTATACCTGTGAAGACCCATGATGGAACCTCTGGTGGCAGGACACATGACTCCGTAATTCTCACTCACCTATTTCCATCATAGCTGAGGTCTCTCCCAAACATCGCTGAGGTCTCTCCAATCATCGCTGAGGTCCTCCAATCATGGCTGAGGTCCCTCCAATCATTGGGCCCCC
>NC_069453.1:1210260-1226560 GCF_026875155.1 Cherax quadricarinatus | reverse complement strand
CTTGGGGTATACATGACAGGCGCACTCCTAGTATAATGACAGGCACACCCTAGTTACATGCAGGCACCCTTCCAATTACATGAAGGCAGCACTCCTTTATACAGAAGGAGCACTCTAGTAAATAAGGCACACTCCAGTTAATGACAGGCAGCACCCTAGTATCGCAGGGCATCCAGTATACATGACAGGCAGCAACCCAAACATGACAGGCAGCACCCTTTATTTATACAGGGCAGGCGAAACTCCTGTTTTACAGAAAGGCAGCACCCCCTAGTATACAGACGGGCAGCCCCCTAGCTTACATACAGGCACACTCCTATTTACATGACAGGCAGACCCTAGTACATAACAGGCAGCACTCTAGTTACATGACGGGCAGCACCCTATTATACAGGGACAGGCAGACTCCTAGTTTACAGGGACAGGCAGAAACTCCTAGTATACATGACAGGCAGCACTCCTAGTAAACATGACAGGCAGAAACTCCTAGTATACATAAACAGGCAGCACTTAGTATACATGACAGGCAGCACTCCTAGTATACATGACAGGCATCACTCCTAGTATACATGACAGGCAGCACTCCTAGTATACATGACAGGCAGCACTCCTAGTATACATGACAGGCATCACCCCTAGTATACATGAAACAGGCACCCACTCCTTAGTATACATGACAGGCACACTCCTAGTATACAGGGACAGGCAGCTCTCCTAGTATACATGACAGGCAGCACTCCTATTATACATGACAGGCATCACTCCTAGTATACATGACAGGCATCACTCCTAGTATACATGACAGGCAGCTCTCCTAGTATACATGACAGGCAGCATTTCCTATTATAACTGACAGGCAGCACTCCTAGTAATACATGACAGGCAGCACTCCTAAGCTTACATGAACGGGGGCAGCACTCCTAGTATACATGACAGGCAGCACTCCTAGTATACATGCCCGGCAGCACCCCTTAGTATAACATAATACAAAACCCGCTAAATCATGTATAATTCCGTGTGTGATTTGCTGTAACAACATTGAAACCAAAGTCACTGGAGGTCCTCTCCACACAGGAGAAAATACCTTTAAATTTATCCCAATAAATAAGCAGTAATTACCTTGTCAGTACAACACTCGGACGATTCGGTGTGTTATGGATCTCAGATACACACATCACTTGTTGTACGACCGTCTAGAAGGCATCTTTCAAGTGGTTTCAGGGACTCCCTAACCTGGTTTCAATCCCCACTTGTTCCTTTATTTGCATTTAATACATATTCAGACTGAAAGCTGTTGTTTCTACCTCAGCTAGTTAGTTCAGGTAAGTTTTGTCAGGAACATGACACGTGTTGTCTGACGCTGGTATAGTCATTTTGACGCCCTTTGCCACAGGGGTTTTAGTTTGTCAACCTTTTCAAGACAAGTTTTATATTGGGTTTATATTGCGTTTAAAAACCCGCAAACTACAACAGTCGGCATAAGGTATGCTGAATTGCCTGTTTACGGCTAATCAACGGGGTCAGCATTATTCAACGACTTTTGTTGGAAGCTGTGGCCCCAGGAAGTATGATGGCAGCTGTGGCCCCAGGACTATGTTGGCAGCTGTGCCCCAGGAGTATGATGGCAGCTGTGACCCCAGGACTATGTTGGCAGCTGTGGCCCAGGACTATGTTGGCAACTGTGACCCCAGGGACTATGTTGGCAACTGTGACCCCAGGATTTATGGTTGGCAACTGTGACCCCGGACTATGTTGGCAACTGTGACCCCAGGACTATGTTGGCAACTGTAACCCCAGGACTATGTTGGCAACTGTGACCCCAGGACATGTTGGCAGCTGTGACCCCAGGACTATGTTGGCAGCTGTGATCCCCAGGACTATGTTGGCAGCTGTGACCCGGGGACTATGGAATAAAATGGTTTTAAAATACCGACACAATGGAAATAAAAAAACACAAAATGCAGTATAATGTGGATCCTTTTTGACAACGTTTCACCCACACAGTGGGCTTTTTCAAGTCACACACGGATCTACCTGGGGGTTGGGAAGGTAGGGAGAGTATTTATAGTCATTTTAAAATTTTGAGGTCATTTTTGGAGAATGTTGAGGTCAGGTGGAAAATGCTGCATCTGATGATCTACCGGGGGGGGGGTTATAGAGTCTTGGGCAGCTTGGCAGGGGTTTATTGGACAAGTTGTAGACCTTTTCTGCAGTGTTCTAAAGTTCTTATGTGGGATAGCGATGAAGAAGTTTCTTGGCGAGTGGTTCAGCTATGTTATAGAAGCCATTGTTCTGGTTGAAATTGTTGGTTATAGGGGATAAGCGAAAGATTCCAGGATTCTTCTGTATTTGAGGTTGGTCTTTGTGGATAAATCTTGAGTTTCTGTAGTTAATTAAATGGTTGTGTGAATTGCGATGTTGTACACAGGCATTCCTTGTATCGTCAGTCCTGCTTGCTTTTTGGTGTTCTGAAATGCGTGTTGTTTGGAGGGGTTTTTGATGTTTCGCCCACATATAATTTGTTGCAGTCATTAAAGGGATAATGTATACCCCTGCAGAGGGGTATACACAAGCCCTCGATCTCTTGCGCAGGAAAATGACGATTCACTTGATCTTCCCATTCCAGCCAGCGATTTCATCGACCTTGTTGAACTATGTGTTTGGCTTACGTGTTTCTCCTTCGAAAATCACCTCTTTCAGCAGGACTTTTGGACTACCCATGGGTTCGCCACTCAGTGCAGTCCTGGCGAACTTATACATGGAACATCTAGAAAACCGAACGTTTCTCCACCATTATTCCTTCGTCTGTCACCTGGCTCCGTTTATGTTGACGACATTCTCCTCATAACTCCTAAACGCTTCAACGTTCAAGCTCTCCAAGACAAGCTCAACCAGGTGAGTCTTCAATCCAGTTCCCCACTTGAAGAAGAAGTCGACAACCACTCTTCCTTTTCCTTGATGTTTGCTCTTGCAAAGCTGACCACGAACTTCGTTTAAAGTCTATCGAAAACCCACCAACAAAACGATCTTCTCCACTTCTACTCTCACCACGGGCACCAAAACCAAACGTGGTGTGATTTAGGCTTTTTTCCTACGTGCACTCAGAATCTGCAGCAATGAGTTCCTTGAGGAAGGGAAAGCACTATAATTGAAAAGTATTTTCTAAACTCCACTATCCTCGTCACTTCACCCAGAGACTGCAGACGGGGGCATTAAACATCTTCAACACACCCAGAGAAGACACTGCCGAGAAGAGATACATAGTCCTCCCCAACAACTCCATTGCCAAACATGTTTCCAAAACATCTTTGCCAAAACATCATTCCAAGTATCTACCTCCAAAAACCACGACCATCAAAGACATCACCAGTAGTAGACAGGACAAGCCTCCATCCTCTGCAGGGGTATAATAATCCCTTGTAATGACTGCAACAAATTATATGTGGGCAAAAACATCAAGAGACCTCCAAAACACGCATTTCAAAACACCAATATGCAAGCAGGACTGACGATACAAGGAATGCTGTGAAACAACATCGCAATTCACACAACCATTTAATTAACAACAGAAACTCAAGGGACTTATGCCACAGAAGACAACACTCAATACAGAAGAATCCTGGAATCATCGCTTATCTCTAAAAACCAAACAATTTCAACCAGAAACAATGGCTTCTATAAATAGCTGAAACCACTCGCCAAGAAAACTTCTTCATCGCTATCCCACTTTAAGAACATAGAAAAAATGCAGAATGGTCCTACAATTTGGGCCCAAATACCCCTTGCCAAGCTGCCCAAGACTCTATTAACCCACCCCGGTAGATCATCAGATGCAGCATTCTCCACCTGACCTAAAACATTTGAACTGACTATAAAATACTCTCGTACCTTCCAACCCCAGGTAGATCCGTTGTGTGACTTGAAAAAGCCCACTGTGTGGGTGAAACGTTGTCAATAAAGGAAACACATTATACGCATTTGTGTTTATATTTCAACCCCAGGAACTATGTTGGCAGCTGTGACCCCAGGACTATGTTGGCAGCTGTGACTCCAGGGGCTATGTTGGCAGCTGTGATCCCCGGGACTATGTTGGCAGCTGTAACCCAGGACTATGGGTTGGCAGCTGTGGACTCCAGGACTATGTTGGGCAGCTGTGATCCCAGGACTATGTTGGCAGCTGTGACCCCAGGACTATGTTGGCAGCTGTGACCCCAGGACTATGTTGGCAGCTGTGACTCCAGGACTATGTTGGCAGCTGTGTTCCCAGGACTATGTTGGCAGCTGTGACCCCAGGACTATGTTGGCAGCTGTGACCCCAGGACTATGTCGGCAAGCTGTGACCCCAGGGACTATGTCGGCAGCTGTGACCCCCGACTTGTTGGCAGCTGTGACCCCCGGGGCTATGTTAGCAGCTGTGACCCCAGGACTATGTTGGGCGTCTGTGACCCCAGGACTATGTTGGCAGCTGTGACCCCAGGACTATGTTGGTAGCTGTGACGATTTGTCCTTTAAGTGTCGTGAATTCAAACCAGAGTACCTTTATTTGTGGGCAGAAAGTTCCAACATGCTACATGAGTGCTCGTGAAGGTAGACACCTGGGGGAGTGTATGAGGGAGGCACAGTGGTAGGGCACCTGAGGGAGTGTGTGAGGGAGCCAGTGGTAGACACCTGGGGAGTTATGAGGAGGGCACAGTGGTAGAACCTCAGGGAGTGTATGAGGGAGGCACGTGGTAGAACCTCAGGGAGTGTTTTGAGGGAGGCACAGTGGTAGACACCTCAGGGAGTGTATGAGGGAGGCACAGTGGGTAGACACCTGAGGGGGAGTGTGTGGAGGGAGGACAGTGGTAGACACCCGAGGGAGTGTGTGGGGAGGCACAGTGGTAGACCACCTGAGTTTTATGAGGGAGGCACAGTGGTAGACACCTGAGGGAGTGTGTGAGGGAGGCACAGTGGGTAGACACCCCCGAGGGAGTGTGTGAGGGAGGCCACAGTGGTAGACACCTGAGTGTATGAGGGAGGCACAGTGGTAGACACCTGAGGGAGTGTGTGAGGGAGGGCACAGGGTAGACACCTCAGGGAGGTATGAGGGAGGGCACAGGGTAGACACCTCAGGGAGTGTATGAGGGAGGCACAGTGGTAGGCACCTCAGGGAGTGTATGAGGGAGGCAACAGTGGTAGACACCTGAGGGAGTGTGTGAGGGAGGCCCCAGTGGTAGACACCTGAGGGAGTGTGTGAGGGAGGCACAGTGGTAGACACCTGAGGGAGTGTGTGGGGGGAGGCACAGTGGGTAGACACCTGAGGGAGTTGTGGAGGGAGGCACAGTGGTAGACACCTGAGGGAGTGTGTGAGGGAGGCACAGTGGTAGACACCTCAGGGAGTGTATGAGGGAGGCACAGTGGTAGACACCTGAGGGGGTTTTTGGGGGGGGCACGTTTGGTAGACCACCTGAGGGAGTTTTGTGAGGGAGGCAAAAAGTGGTAGGAAACCTCCCGGAAATGTATGAGGGAGGCCACAGTGGTTTAAGACACTGAGGGAGTGGTGAGGGAGGCACAGTGGTAGACACCTAGGGAGTGTGTGAGGGAGGCACAGTGGTAGACACCTCAGGGAGTGTATGAGGGAGGCACAGTGGTAGACACCTGGGGGAGTGTGTGAGGGATTCACAGTGACCGTGATCATTTGTAGAACCACTGGACATTATACCGAGGGATGGCTTGCGATACACACTCAATCCTGGACAATATACCGAGGGATGGCTTGCGATACACACTCAATCCTGGACAATATACCGAGGGGTGGCTTCGGGTACACATCAGGGCTGGACTTATCACACTGAAATGCAACGTAGTTCAAGGTAAGTAATTGTGTCTAGAGAGGAGGTAAATCCACGTTGTCTCAAGACGTCACATGTTACCTTACTAAAGGTCGCTTCCTGTACCTTGATGGTACACCACAGTACCTGTCTGTCACTGAATTACTGTGGATTTTACTACAGTGGGTAGTAGACGGTATCTTACACATGCTAATAGTCGATATATTGGTTGGGGCACAGTTCGTATATAACAATTAGAATAAGTAGTAGTAGTAGTAGTAGTAGTAGTAGTAGTTGTAGTTGTTGTTGTTGTTGTAGTTGTTGTTGTAGTTGTTGTTGTAGTTGTTGTTGTATTGTTGTTGTAGTTGTTGTTGTAGTTGTTGTTGTAGTTGTTGTTGTAGTTTGTAGTTGTAGTTGTTGTTGTTGTTGTTGTTGTTGTTGTTGTTGTTGTAGTAGATGCATGATACAAATGTTTAACATCAAAATGGTATACAATACGGACAGGTTGGTAGGTAGACACATATGCAACAGTTAGGCAACTTTATTCCGAAACTTTTTCGCCTACACAGTAGGCTTCTTCAGTCGAATACAGAAAGTAGGCAGGACCAGTAGAGATGTGAAGACGATGTAATCAGTCCATCACCCTTGAAGTCGTAGAATTTTGGGAGGTTGTCAGTCGCTCGCCGGAGAATTTTCAGTTCCATAGTCAGGAACTATCTGAAGATCAAGCGACATTTGCAGAGATTTAAAAATACTATCCTTCCGACAGTATTTAAGTCTCCGCACTGTCGCTTGATCCTGACTGTGGAACTGAACGTCTCCGGGCCGAGGGACTGACAACCTCAAAATTCTACGATTTCAAGGGTGATGGACTGATTACATCGTCTTCACATCTCTACTTTTTCCTCCTATTTTCTGTATTCGACTGAAGAAGCCTACTGTGTAGGCGAAACGTTTCGGAATAAAGTTGCCTAACTGTTACCTATGTGTCTTACCTACCATACAAATGTTTAAACAAAGATACTTATATGTATGTGTAGAAAGAATATAGTCACGCAGAGTATTTCAATGGGCACTAGACGGTATGTACAGTCAGTGCTTTACAGCTCAGTTTGCAGTGGAGTATAAACACTGTATATTATATAAAATAAACAAAACTTGTATGATAAACACTAAACTTAATCTTTACTCTACGATAATGAGACAATGTTGCTGTCAACTTATAAAATTTTTCCTTAAACGGCTAATTTACAACTTGTCGGTTCTCTGAACCATTCATCTCCATTCCTGACACAGCATCATCTCGGGATCTTAAATACAGGGAATTCTTCACTTACTTAAACGGTTAGGTACGACTACTTCCCCGTATGGATTTGTCAGAGGTGATACCACCTACGACTGCTGCACCTCACCTGCCTGCGGTTATATAAGCTACTTCTTCGTGCTATGCTGTAAACTCGATGGCTAGACTAAATGGTTATAAATGATCATAATTTTTAATGGGGGTGGATCGGTAAGCCAGCGGAAGGCCTCGATCAAAAGCTCCAAAGGCGGGTCATCATCATCTAAGACCCGCGTCAGGAAACACTTGCCCTGTATTATAGCCGCATTTTATATATAGGCGGGGAGTGAGATGTGACGCACGTGACCTGAGGAATGTCATAAGAACATAGAGAACATAAGAATGGAGGAACACTGTAGAAGGCCTACTGGCCCATGCGAGGCAGGTCCTTATCAAAACAACCTCTGCCTATGATGAGGCGGGTAGCCCGATGAAATCATGTGACTCCTGTGTTGCTGGGTTGGGTGTACTTAAGTATCATGTATGCCAATTTTTTTTGAAATTTTGTAGTTTTCCAGTGTTGCGTTCTATAGTGTCGGTTGACGGCGATTAGTGAGGCCTTCTAGGCACCGTCGGTGTCTGAGGTCTGGTCGGTGAGAACGAGTGGTGGGCCTCGTTCCAGTTCATCAAATGCCCCGGGGAGGTCCTCGTGGAGGAACACAGGCGTACCTTACATCGTTTTCTGTTAGAGGCATTTCGATGCTCATTAAAGCGGACTGCAAGATCTCTGCCTGTCTCTGCCAGTCCCTCCACGGGACATTTGATGAACTGGAACGAGGCACAACTCGTTCTCACCGAACCAGACCTCAGACGCCGACGGTGCCTAGAAGCCTCACTAATCGCCGTCACCGCCCACTATAGAACTCAACACTGGAAACTACAAAATTTCAAAAAACATTGGCATACATGATACTTAAGCAGCACCAACCCAACAACACAGGAGTCACATGATTTCAACGTCTACCTCTTCATCATAGGCAGAGGTTGTTTTTATAAGGACCCTGCCTCGCATGGGCCAGTAGGCCTTCTACAGTGTTCCTCCATTCTTATGTTGAATAAATTAGACACATGTGCAACTCTTGGGTATCTTATTGAGGAAACGTTTCGCCACACGTGGCTTCATCAGTCCATACAAAGGAGGAATCTTTAAGAACAGGAGGAGAATGAGGTAATCAGTCCTCAACCTTGAGTCGATGTGGTCAGTCCATCAATCTTGAATAGAATACGGCATACGTGCTGAGAAGGAGCTTATAAACCGTTGGCAGGAGAGGTGCAGCAGTCATAGGTGGTGTTTTCATTTGTTCAATTGTTGAAGTATGTCGTGCCCAAGAATTAGGCACCTCTCCTGCCAATGGTTTATAAGCTCCTTCTCAGCACGTATGCCGTATTCTATTCAAGATTGATGGACTGACCACATCGACTCAAGGTTGAGGGACTGATTACCTCATTCTCCTCCTGTTCTTCAAGATTCTCCTTTGTATGGACTGATGAAGCCACTGTGTGGCGAAACGTTTCCTCAATAAAGATACCCAAGAGTTGCACATGTGTCTAATTTATCAACATGTCGGTTCTCTGAACCATCCATCTACATTCTTATGTTCTTACGTTCTTATGACATTCCTCAGGTCACGTGCGTCACACCTAACTCTCCGCGTATATATATAATGTCTTTCTGTCTCTGTATGTTAGAAGTGATCAAGGTCCCAGGACCGAAACGTTTTCTAATAAATATGTTATAGTGTTTGCTTACGTGTCTTTCTAAACCAACTTGTCGCTATTTATTACCAAGGTTTATACCATACCCAAATATATTCATTAGTAATTAAATAACGCTCAATTATTCTTCGTATGAGCAACAATATTCTCAGGACTATGTTGGCAGCAGTGACCCAGGACTATGTTGGCAGCAGTGACCCCAGGACTATGTTGGCAGCAGTGACCCCAGGACTATGTTGGCAGCAGTGACCCCAGGACTATGTTGGCAGCAGTGACCCCAGGACTATGTTGGCAGCAGTGACCCCAGGACTATGTTGGCAGCAGTGACCCCAGGACTATGTTGGCAGCAGTGACCCAGGACCATGTTGGCAGCAGTGACCCCAGGACTATGTTGGCAGCAGTGACCCCAGGACTATGTTGGCAGCAGTGACCCCAGGACTATGTTGGCAGCAGTGACCCCAGGACTATGTTGGCAGCAGTGACCCCAGGACTATGTTGGCAGCAGTGACCCCAGGACTATGTTGGCAGCAGTGACCCCAGGACTATGTTGGCAGCAGTGACCCAGGACTATGTTTGGCAGCACTGACCCCAGGACTATGTTGGCAGCAGTGACCCCAGGACTATGTTGGCAGCAGTGACCCCAGGACTATGTTTGCAGCAGTCACCCCAGGACTATGTTGGCAGCAGTCACCCCAGGACTATGTTGGCAGCAGTCACCCCAGGACTATGTTGGCAGCAGTCACCCCAGACTATGTTGGCAGCAGTCACCCCAGGACTATGTTGGCAGCAGTCACCCCAGGACTATGTTGGCAGCAGTCACCCCAGGACTATGTTGGCAGCAGTCACCCCAGGACTATGTTGGCAGCAGTCACCCCAGGACTATGTTGGCAGCAGTCACCCCAGGACTATGTTGGCAGCAGTCACCCCAGGACTATGTTGGCAGCAGTCACCCCAGGACTATGTTGGCAGCAGTCACCCCAGGACTATGTTGGCAGCAGTCACCCCAGGACTATGTTGGCAGCAGTCACCCCAGGACTATGTTGGCAGCAGTTACCCCAGGACTACGTTGGCAGCAGTCACCCCAGGACTACGTTGGCAGCAGTCACCCCAGGACTATGTTGGCAGCAGTGACCCCAGGACTATGTTGGCAGCAGTGACCCCAGGACTATGTTGGCAGCAGTGACCCCAGGACTATGTTGGCAGCAGTCACCCCAGGACTATGTTGGCAGCAGTGACCCCAGGACTATGTTGACAGCAGTCACCCCAGGACTATGTTGGCAGCAGTCACCCCAGGACTATGTTGGCAGCAGTCACCCCAGGACTATGTTGGCAGCAGTGACCCCAGGACTATGTTGGCAGCAGTGACCCCAGGACTATGTTGGCAGCAGTGACCCCAGGACTATGTTGGCAGCAGTGACCCCAGGACTATGTTGGCAGCAGTGACCCTAGGACTATGTTGGCAGCACTGACCCCAGGACTATGTTGGCAGCACTGACCCCAGGACTATGTTGGCAGCACTGACCCCAGGACTATGTTGGCAACATTGACCCCAGGACTATGTTGGCAGCAGTGACCCCAGGACCTATGTGGCAGTGGTCACCCCAGGGACTAATGTTGGCAGCAGTGGCCCCAGAATAAGATGGCAAGCAGTCAACCCCAGGAATATGTGGCAGGCAATTCACCCCAGGACTATGTTTGCAGCAGTCACCCCAGGACTGTGTTGCAGCAGTCACCCCTTACTGTGTTGGCAGCAGTGACCCCAGGAACAAGTTGCAGCAGTCACGCCCAGGACTATTTGGCAGCCAGTGACCCCCGGACTATGTAGGTAGCAGTCCACCCCAGGACTGTGTTTGGCAGCAGTGACCCCAGGACTATTGGCAGCAGTGACCCCCAGGACTATTTTGGCAGCATGACCGCAGACTATGTTGGCAGCAGTCACCCCCAGGACTATGTTGGCAGCAAGTCACCACCCAGGACTATGGTGGGGTCTGGGCACCCTACTGTGTTGGCAGCAGTCACCCCAGGACTAGTTGGTCATGCAAGTCACCCCAGGACTATGTGTGGTAGCAGTCACCCCCAGACTTATGTTTGGCAGCAGTGACCCCAGACGTGTTGGCAGCAGTCACCCTAGGACTAGTTGCAGTCAGTCACCCCCCCCAGGACTATGTTTGTCAGCATAGTTGCTGATATACCTGTACTCCCAGTATTGTATAGCAATAGCATATAGTATCATCCCTGTCTTTAGAACACGAGATCCCTCGTAGGCCTTTGGCTTTGTGTGACGTCATAGGGATAAAACATGGGCAAGTGAGCCCTCTGTACCAGGTCTCACCTCGCGGCAGACCTAACAAAACGTGAACAGGCTTGGCACGGGCTCCATCTCTCATCTCAGTCTGACAATATATTTAACCATCCTACAATGTGTCTAACTTCAACCTACGATATCTCCATTTAAGAACCCTTACGTAAATGGTGCCCAGCGGTGAGCCTGTAATTCTGACGATTACAGCGATTTCTGGAGATAAAGGTTGTCGACTCAGCAAGACGGCCCATTTCGTGTACCAGTAGGGCCATACCGGACTACACGAGATTCACACGCCAGTAGCTCAGCTAGACCCTCAAGCCAGCTACTCTACCAGCTTCCTAACATATTCACTGGTCAGTTCTCTTTGTATTAGTGTTTCCTGCTTTTTTTGCATTAACTCCCGAGGGGTTGACCCAGTTTGCAAAATAACCGGCTTCCAGTCTGTGGTGGGGGAGTCAGAAAACCCGAGTCCAGTCCAGCCAGCCTACTCTCCATCAATTATTTTTGCTGCCAAGCCAGCTTCCACCCCTGCTGGTGCTCTTCGTGTGAAGTTTAACAAGCTATTCTGGTGAAGGGTTTAGAAAAGCCAGCTAGCAACTAACCCAGGTGTCTTACCCCAGTACTCAAGCAAGCCACATGAGTAGCCTCATCGCTTGTGATTCCACGTTCCAAGCATTCTGAGTGCTCCTGTCATCTTCCTTGTGGTGTTGTAGTATTTTCGTGGGTTTTCTTCTAAGCCAGCCGGCTTAGATTAATTCGCGGCAGTTGGGTTTTCCCAGTGAGGCTTGTACGACCTTCAACCCATAAGCCAGCCACTCACGATCACGTGTGTCGCACCATTGCCGGTCTCAGAACGCCTCCCTCGCTCAGCATTACCCACAAACCCAACTAAACAGTCGGCCATTACAACTCACCTACCTCATCAGTTTTTGGGTGCATTGCTAAGGTTTAGCACCATATTTTAAGGAACCACATAGGGGGTCAAGAGCCCTAGAGTGTGTTCGCGCCATCTTTATAAAGCCTCCTGGTGTTGTCTCTCGCCGATTTAAGCGCAATTCTAACGATCTCTGTGCAGGAGGACAGCAGCAGAACGATATAAACAATCCATCAATCTCATTTTTTTCAATGTTACGCTAATAGATATTTTTTTTTAGAGACATTTGCGAAGTGTTTAGACATTTCTTTTTGTGTCCCAGTGAATTTTTTCTCTTAGTGACATTCAGTGACTCTTGTCAACTCAAGTGTTTATCAATGTACTTATTGCAGTTCATATTCTTTTAATGCTCCTTAATTCAGTGTTAATTTCGTGCATTATTTTATATCTGTTGTGTTGTGATCTGTTTTATATCACTTGAAGTAATACTGAGTGTTGTTTTCCTTTGTTGTGTGTGCAACATATAGGCAATATAGAACTTTGTGTTTAACACTTCAGAATTACCTTAGTGTTCTCAGTATTCACAGTGAAGATTTCATAAATTTTTTCACCTCATATTCTGCACATCACAACTCAGTGTTGTCTGTTATATTTTTCTTCCTAGCATTTGTGTATTTTTGTTTGTTCCCTGTGTTGAACATTCTTGTGTTCTATATTCTTTCCATTTAGAGCCAGTGTCTAATTTGTCTTATTTCCACAGACAAAAGTGCCATTATTTAAAAGACCAAGCAAGAATACAAATTT
Source organism: Cherax quadricarinatus (assembly GCF_026875155.1). NCBI lineage: Eukaryota > Metazoa > Arthropoda > Malacostraca > Decapoda > Parastacidae > Cherax > Cherax quadricarinatus. The sequence goes on along the minus strand of NC_069453.1, from coordinate 1,213,709 downwards.
TTACTGAATTTTTAACACATCAAGTTTCATTGCAAAAAATTCTACGTACTGTGGTATTATGTTGAAATTTGTGTCCTGCATCCTGTAAGTGTTAGTATTTCTTTGTTGTGTGTTTTTTTTTGCACCTATTATTTTTTTTTCATATTTTATTGAACAAATTCACTCTTAGTGCAATTTTAAGTCTCCTATAAAGGTAAATTGTTCTTTTGCTTGTTTGTTTTAAGTGCAGTTAAGAGTAAAGTGTTCATTCCTTGATATATTTTCTTTTCTTGTGTGTTATAATTTTTATATTGCACATAGACTCATTTTGCAATAATTCTTGTGCAAATATTGTGTTGCTAATTAAAGTTTTTCTTTTGCTGAAAATTTTATGCAGTGTTGTGGCAATACAGTATATTTACAGTGGCAGTTTCTATGCTCTGTTCTGTGCATAGTATTTAATTCGTCCTGTCATTTTTATTTTTTTTTTTTAATTTCAGTGAATTTGTGTTTGTTTTAATTTTTGCACAAGTTTATTGAGTCCATTTTATCATTTTATTGTGGTATTTCCTTGTTGCATTGAAAGAAAAGAAAACTCACTGTGCCGCTTTTATTTCAATTTAAAAGTAAAGTTGAGAATATTTAGATTTGAGCAAAGTAAAGTTCTCTTGATTTTCAGTGTTTGTTAAGTTGCATATTATTCTTGTGTGAGTTCTTTGCTTACTGTGTAACTTGTCAATTTTTTAATTACTTATGCAGAAAAAAATATTAAGCATTTTTTTCCATTAAGCTTATTGTGCTTCTCTCCATTTTCTAGACTTATGCCCTTCAGTATTTCACTGAGAAGAATGTCCCAGTCACTTTTGAACGTCACATTAGTGTATCCATTCCAGTCAAATGTCAATAGATCATCCACGTACCAACATTCCTCCCTTACTGCTGAAAGACAATAACTAGCCCTTGAGCAATGTGTTTGGTTCTCACATGCTTGTATCTGAGATTTGTTAAAGTGCTGCTAATTGTGAAGTTTCAGATAAGTTCCTATAGATCAACGAATTACTTATTAACGTAGCCGAGCGTCAGGCACTAGTAATTCTGTCACTCGCCATCTGTTTTCCACCTATACCTTCAGACTTGCAGGATAGTGTTTCCGTTGCTCAAGCGTCCCGGGACACTCAGACTGGCCTTGAGTGCACCAGCCTATCCCTGCAATGACTGCTAGTTCGAGTAAATAGTTTCTCGCACAGGGGATGCCTTGTCAGAAAACGTTACTTGCAACTAGTAATGCCTTCTCTTATGTTGATGTGACATGCTGTCCGCAAGGAAAGACGTCTCTGTTACAGCTAGTGTTCTCACTAGATTTGTCTGTTTGTTGTTCCGTAATGTTCCAGAAGGTGATCCATCCTAAGTTGACAGTAATCAGTGCATTGTAAAGAAGTTTATATCTCGAGTAACTTTCACATGTTAACGGTTGTAAGTGTAGTTTCTTTATAGCTGATACCTCGTTGTCACGTGTGCGACTCAGATTGAATATCACAATGGGGTTTCACCGTGTTCATTTCTTTTCCCTGTGTATGCAGTTGAGATAGTAGATCGTTCTCACCTTGCTCATATTCGTGTTATAGCGTTAATTTTTTCAACCGGGGGAGTCATCCACTCCATCCCCGAGTTTGTCTTTCCTCCATAAGGAAGAAAGTTACCTTTATTCCAGAAACAAACAGCCTACTGGAAGGTTAGCCAGAATGGACCTTGACTACCAAGATGTTCAATCCACTTTTGAAATTTACCTGCAAGTCAATGTAGTCGCAGATGCTTTATCGCGACACGTTATTTGTAGTTACTGCAGATCCTCCATTTACTGTCGAGGATGTCAAAAACTGCCCAAAGAACGACCCCTTGGTTCTGGTGTGATTCGATTCCTGCTCCAGGAAATCAATTCTTACGTGAAGCCACCAGCACCCATTAGTGACTTTGTAATGAGCCAAGAATTACTGTATCGAATAGTCGAGTTGAGTACTCCTACAACAAATTAGAAATTTCCCAACAGCACTAGTGATTGTAGTTGAAATCTTTTGTAGATACTCGTTCAGACTTCCTCAGTCAAGGCATGTGTTAGCCATTGCAGAGGAATTCGATCCTCCCAGAGATGATAACCATTCTGCATACGTAAAACCTTACCCTCGCAGAATTGGGTTTAATGTAAAGTCCCGTATAATTAGATGTCCGAGATTAAAGAAATTGTCAACTGTGTGTTTTTATTAGCTGATCAGTTTGTAAAATTTTTCGTGTTCACGTTCCCTCCGTATTCTGAGAATTAACAGTCTAGATTTTAGTGCACCGAATCTGCCTTTCTGTTAAACACTTCTTTGGGATATATATTTATTCTTCCCCAAAAATCCGTAGAGTGCATGAATACAGATCGATCGATCAATTCCACCATATTGTTAAAAGAATTGTTCTTATAGTTTGTAATGAATACGTTAACACCTTTTCGTAAAATCATTTGTACCATCCATTAGTTTTTAAGTTATTATGAATTGTTTTTGTATGAATCCCCAGATCCCCTGCCTGTTCAGCCTTGTTAGTAGTGTATTCGGGACGACATACGTAAAATGACCCAGCGTCCTAGTTGCTACCCTTTTCCCATATTTTTAAAAGCATACATATTTTATCACCTTTTTTTAGAAGAGACCCTTGTAGGCCTTGGGTTTGGTGGGGTCAGGGGTACAATTTTGGGCTATCCCCCCTTTCCCCCCGGCCCCCCCACTCGGGCAGACCTTTCAAACGGACAGGGCACGGGGTCCACCTCATCTCAGTCTACAATATATTACCATCCTACAAGTGTCTACTTCAACCTGGGTATCCTTAAAAAACCCTTACGATATCCACCCCCCCTCACCCAACAGTCACAACCCCAAACTATTTTCACCCCCCCTTTTCAACATTTTTCCCAACCTTATCCCCCATCCCCCCTACCCCGTCCCCCCCAACCATCACCCCCAGCCAAAACTATACTACCCCAAATTCCACCCAAAACCCCAACCATCACCACCCCACCATTTCACCCCACCATCACCTCCCCACCACCCCCCTCCCACCACCCCTCCACCCCCCCCACCCCAAACCCAACCCCTATAACCCCCACCAAACATCACCCCCGAAACCCACACACCCCGACCCCCTTTCTATTACCCCCACCAATACCCCCCCCCCCAATCCCACCCCCCTACCCCCCAAAAACCCCCCAACCACCCTAACCCCCTTACCACCCCAACCCCCAAAAACCCCAATAACCCCCACCAACCATATTTCCACCCTATCCCCCCCACAACCCCCCACCCAACCCCCCCTACCCCCCCCCTCCAACCCCCACCCCCACCCCAAACCCCCAACCACACCCCAACTCCACCAACCCAACCCCACTACACCCCCATAAACCCCCACACCAGTACCTTTTCCCCCCCCCATTC
>NC_069453.1:1178270-1209760 GCF_026875155.1 Cherax quadricarinatus | reverse complement strand
TAGGAGCAAACGGGAGTGGAGGCGGGTGCTATACTCCGTGTCTAGGGGTCACTTAATGTGGGGGGTTCATGGAGGGCAAGTCTTGCAGACACTGATCGATGGTGTTTTCGTAGTGGTGGCATAAAAGAAATGGGAGGAAGAGACTAGTGGGGGGGAGACTTGTTTGCAAGGGAATTTTTTTAAATTTTTTAAAGAAAGGAAAGAACAGTGTTGGAGAGAGGTATTAAAGAAAAGGGAATTTTTTTGGGGAAAGTCCTGGAAAGGGATATTTATGGTATTCAGTTAGTTTTATGTCAAGCATTGGGTGTTATTGCGGGGACTTTTGGTACGCCCATTAATGCGTTAAAGAGGGTGATGGGACCTTTTAGCACGGGGGTCGTTTTTCTTGTCCCAAAGGTAAAAGCCTTTGGGGGGGTGTATTGTTACACAAGGTCAGTATAGAAATCCTGGAAGATGCATTTTAACTGATTTTCCCATTTTAATGATTTTGTGGTGCAGTGACGAAGAAGGGGGAAAGGGGCTTATTTCCCTCGAGGGGGAAATTTATATGATTTCCCGGAACGGGAAAACTTTTTTTAAAGGGGGTTTGGGGGGAAATAGGAGTCCAAGTTAACAGTAGATTAAAAAGGGGTTTGTACCATGTGTTGAGGTTTGAATCAGGGTTGTCCTAGCAATAATAAATAAAAATTTAAATTAAATAAAATAAAAATAAAAATAATAAAATAAAAATAATAAAAATTTTAATCTTTACTTCAGTGACGACCTTTTCGGGCATATTAGGTAAATTTTGGGGCCCCAGGTGGACCCACACGAGTCTATTAACCCAGGTCCCTATTTTATCTGATGGATAAACAGGGACAAAGGTGTAAAGGAAAAAAACTTCCCTATTTAAACCCTTGCCGGAAACGAACCCGGATACCTCAGGAGTGAAGTGAGAGCTTTGTCTACCAGGGCACGAGCCACCATTGTCTCAGGAGCCTTGAATGTGTGCAGGGGCCCGTTCTCCGCTGGTGGGGACGATATGGTAGAAAGGGGGTAGTTGGTAGGAGATTTTTCCCCAGAATTCTGGAAATATCAACGATACAAGTTATTGGTGAACGGTATTACGAAATTTTTTTCCCCGGGTGGAAATTATCGTAAATGTTAATAATTAAATCTTAGCTCTTGTTGGGGGGTTTTAACCTACAGCTTGGAATTGTTAATCAATTTAAATTCTGAAAAGGGAAGATTAGCAAAAAACCCCGGAGCTTATCCTTAAAAAATCTCAAGAAGGATTTATGTGAATTTCTCCTGTATTGAGGTTTGTTTACTTTTCAATATGTTGTGTACAAAGGGAAAGGAGCTTCAGTTCTTGTGGCCCTCAGAGTGCAAATGGTTAAAAAAAAGGGGTCAAATTTCCTAAAAAGGGGAATTTGGGCCATTCTATTTTGAAAGGGTAATGATGCATGTGGGCCCCTTTCAAGGATGTGTATATGGATCGAGTGTATAGTGAAATTGGGGGAATAGATTTTTTAGGACATTTTTCTTTGGAAAATTTATAAACATTAAGCTTAATGTGATCCTTTATGACAACGTTACCCCCACATAGTGATTTCTAAAATCACAAACAGGATCACATTTCTGCTTAAGTGTTTAAAATTTCCATTGGGGGGGGTATTTTATCCTTTTATTTAAACGGTTTTGGGTTGTTGAGGGGGATGATGTCTGTGAGGGGCCCGGATAGCTTAGATCGGGTGTTGTATACGTTATTTCTTTTTAGCTGGAAAAAAACATTTGTGGAGGGGGCTGGGAACGCTAGTGTTGTTTTTTTGTTTGCGGAAGGGGGTGGGGGGGTGGATTTGGGAAGTCTGTGTGGGGAAGCAACACAGCTTCTATTTAGTATAAAATCTTTTGGGTGTTATTAAGGTTGGGGCTTGCTTGCTCGAGCTTAATTTTAGTAAAGGGAATGGGGAAGTGTCATGTTAAGGGCTTGAGTTGGCAGAAGAGTGCGGAGTATTTTTTGAATATAATTCCAAAAGAGTGTTTTGGGGGGGGGGGGGGGAAGGGAAAATCTGGATGCAGGGTTTTTATCTTGAAGAGAGTTATATAGGACAATGAGCAGGGAAAAAATTTGGATGGGGGATATGGGGAAAGAATTTCCCGGAGGGGTATTTAAGTATTTGTTTAAGGGGGTTTAAATTGGGAATATTCCGAGGGAGCCCGTAAGGAAGGGGGTGAGGTTTTGTAGGGGTAAGAGTGGGGGGGGGTTCCTGTGGGGTTTCTTGCTTTGGGGGGATGTGTTTGAGGTATTTTATTTTATGCTTTAAATAAAATAAGATTTTAGTTCGGGGTTTTTTAACCCCCGGGGGTTTTGCCACCCAGGATAAACCAAGAAAGTCAACGTCTCGGGCTGTCTGTTTATTCCATTGTGGTCCTTAATTTGTCCCCGGATGAAACCCCCACACCAGTCGACAAACACCTATTTGCTACGGGAAAGGGGAATAACGGGTGAAAGGGAAAAACGCATCAAAATTTTTCCTCCCCGGGGAAATGACAGGACCCCCCGGGATAAGAAATAAGAACTAAAAAAGAAGGAACATGCGGGCCTATGACCCTTTCGGAGAGGTCCATGTCCCCCCCGGTTCCCAATGTCCCACCCCCCGATTACCCAGTGACCCACCCAGTTGGTCATCTCCACTCAATAAGGGAAGACCACCAACCCCCCAGCAGACAAGCTATCGGCCCAACTCACACTCACCCACACCCACTCATGTTTTACAAACCCTTTTTTTAAAACTAAAAAAGTTTTAGCTGAATAACTGTATTCGGGAGTTTTTTTTATCATCCCAACTCATTACCAACCGTTTTTTCCCTAATCCTTTTTAAATTAAATTTTTCAACTTAAAGCATTTTGGAGTCTGTTTTGGGGGGAAAATTTTCAGGCTATTTACATCCCCTTTATTTTTTTCCCTTTTTCCTTTATACCCCGTATTCCTCCTAATTCACGCCTTTGAGAAGGCAGTTTTCGGGCCCTCAGTCTTTCTCTTGGGAAAGTTTTTCTGATCGGGGATTCTTTGTCATCCCCCTCTGCTTTTCCGGCATTTATATCCTTTCTGTAAACGGTGCCCAAACTGAGCAGCATATCAAAATGGGGGCCAAACCAAGGATATATAAATACGAAATCGTAATGACACGATTGCAAACAAAAACCCTACCCCGGCCGGGGATGGAGTCATTTTACGGCAGTGAAGGGACTTTAGTTTGTCACGGCCCCCGCTAGCTGGAGATTTGTCTGTAAAACTTGCATTTTGGCACAGTGGTGCCTCTGCTAACCTTCCATGGTTAAAATTACCCAGTGGACGAAATTTTTTTGTGGGTAGCTGGGAGTGGCTAACGAGCGGGCTGGAGTTTTTGGACTTTTCCCGACCGGGGGTTCAATCCCGGGCCCGGGGGTTTTTTTTGTATATAGATTTTAAGAACAACCGGGACTTTATTTTTATTCTTCTAGATTGAAGCCAAGAATTTGTTAGCTTTATTGCGAACATAATGCACTTTTGTTTGGGTTTTTGATTATGCAACCAAACTCCTAAAATCCCTTTCGCAAACAGTAATATTAAGTCTACATTATTTAGTTACATGTGTCATGGTTTTTTACCTTCCAACATTTTGAACTTTGCATTTTTAATATTAAACTGCATCTCCAAGAATAATACGGGTATAGGATTTCACTGTCATCTTGAGATTGAAATCACTCGGAAAACTGTGTAGCGCCTTTTTTCCCATTTTTCCCGGGGGCTAGATTACAGTCCCCCTTCTTCGAAAACACTTTGATTCTGCTTCATCGCCTCAAAAGGCACGTTGCAGAGCAGACCCCCGAAAAAGTCTTGATAAACCTCAACCGACCCCCACTGCCGGTGTTACTTAATGTGACATCTGGAAAGACCCCAACGCCTCGTCACTTAGGTTACACTTTCACGAAATTTTTTTTAAAAACCATTTAGTGCTAATCCATACAAAATCCTCGTCTCTGATGCCGTTTGTCTCTTTTAAATTTTTGGGGAATAACACCTCGACTGACGAGTTTTGCCTCGTTCCAGTTCATCAAATGCCCCGTGGAGTCTCTGTGGAGGACACAGGCGTACCTTACATCGTCTCTGTTAGAGGCATTTCGATGCTCATTCAGGCGGACTGCAAGATCTCTGCCTAGATCTCTGCCAAGATCTCTGCATTTGATGAACTGGAACGAGGCACAACTCGTTCTCACCGAACCAGACCTCAGACGCCGACGGTGCCTAGAAGCCTCACTAATCACCGTCACCGACACTATAGAACGCAACACTGGAAACTACAAAATTTCAAAAACATTGGCATACATGATACTTAAGCAGCACCAACCCAACAACACAGGAGTCACGTGATTTCATCGTCTACCCTCGCCTCGCATGGGCCAGTAGGCCTTCTACAGTGTTCCTCCATTTTTATGTTCTTATGACATTCCTCAGGTCACGTGCGTCACATCTCACTCTCCGCCTATATGTATAATGTCTTTCTACCTCTGAATGTTAGAAGTGATCAAGGTTCCAGGACCGAAACGTTTTCTAATAAATATGTTATAGTGTTGCATACGTGTTTTTCTAAACCAACTTGTCGGTATTTATTACCAAGGTTTATACCATATATATAAAATATATATATTATATATATATATATATATATATATTTATATATATATTATATATATATATATATTTATTATATATATATTATTATATTTTAATATATATATATATATATATAATATATATATATAAGAACAAAAGAAATAAGAAAGGAGGAACACTGCAGCGGGCCTGTTGGCCCATACTGGGCAGGTCCTTTACAATTCATCCCATAACAAACATTTGACCTACCCAATTTTAAATTGCTACCCAAGAAATAAGCTCTGATGTGCAAGTCCCACTAAAATCCAAACCCATCCCACTCATGTATTTATCCAACCTAAATTTGAAAACTACCCAAAGTCTAGCCTCAATAACCCAACTAGGTAGACTGTTCCACTCATTACTACCCTATTTTCCCAAAAAATACTTTTCCTATGTCCTTTCTAAATCTAAACTTATCTAATTTAAATCCATTACTGCGGGTTCTCTCTTGGAGAGATATTCTCAAGACCTTGTTAATATCCCCTTTATTAATACCTATCTTCCACTTATACATATATATATATATATATATTATAATATTTTATATATATATATTATATATATATATATATATAAAATTTTATATATATATTATATACATATATATTATTATATATATATATATATATTATATATATATATATATTTATATATATATATATATATATAAAATTTTATATATATATATATATATGGCACCTCTGCCCCAGAGAGGGGCTGTGGGCATCCTGCTCGTGTTTTTTGGGGACAATATCGTCTAATCAAGAAAACCCTACCAGATTATTATCAACAGGCTGGGTGTGGGAAAATCTGCTGCTCGTGTTGGGGAAAGGGCCCGAAGACTCTGCGTTTTTGCCTTTCCCTTTAGAATCAAGAAAAATGTTGTGTATGTGAATTCAGTGAGGGAAATTTAAAGGTCACCATGGGTAGGTGAGGTCAGTGAGGGAAGGCCTAATGGAGGGGAGGAGGCGGCGGATGTTGGGGGTAAGACTGTGTCTCCCCCTTCCCCAAACAGGCGCGCATACACCATGTGCTCGTGGTTACAACAATGGAGTGTTTGTTCACCGTTGTAATATGTATATAGTGTATATGTGTTTTATGAGCATGGTATGCACATGCACTGTAGTGTATACACGTGTCGTTTATAGTGGGGCTGTGCACAGAGCATGTGGGGTATGTAAACAGGTGCACAGAGCATAGTGGCGTTTTAGTAAACAGGTGCACAGAACATTTTGTTGTATAGTGACTTGTCCCGGGAGGGAGTGAGTGCCCTACTCCGCCTCATCAAACATCTTCCACTCCTCCCTTTCCTCCACCGCCCACCACAATGGGGGGAGACCCTCGTCTCCCCCTACCACCACCATGAGCCACATGCGGTATGTGCCATGCGCCATTTTCCCTTCAGCCTGGGCTTACCACACAGTTTGAGGTATGGCAGATGATGAAGCCAGCCAGCCACAAAGCCAGGGAAACAGTGCACCCAACAATGAAAGAAGAGGCACATGTCAGGTATGTGGAGGTTTCGAGCACGCAACAGGGATGGTCGCATTCGTGCACACAATGGGTGTGCAGGATCACATATGCCCCAGCAGAGAGCAGCCCACAGCCTCCACAGGCAGATGACAATTCCAATGGCAACCTCCTCACTTGTGATAACCTTCTGTTGGCATTCAAATCCACTGCTAACAGTACCCTATCCACTTCCCTAAAGCAGCTCGCCCATATGCAGCAGGGAAATTCACAGACCTTCTCAAGCAGGTGAATGGAGGTTCCACCAACTTAGAAGCCCGAGGCACCATCCAAGCATGGCGCAACCTGCTCCTGTTCGGCAATGTCTGTCTTGCAGTTCCTGAGAGACGAGGCAAACTGCTAACCACGTCAGTTATCAAGGCAGTGCGCAACTACCCAAGAACGGATAATTGTGTCCCTCTGCCCCATCATCGCAGGAATCACAAAGGTAGACCCAAGAAAAGTCCCACTGAAAACGAGAAAATTTGCGCACAGGTTAGCAAAAATTTGAAGAAGGTAACACAGTGGGAGCAATAAGAATAATTACAAGTGACGACACTGTAGCCCCCAAAGATGAGACCACAGCCCAAGCACTATGAGACAAGCATCCAACCAGGGACACCATAGCCATCAACAACAACCCTGAGGAAGACCCCATCACTGAACAATTAATTTTGCCTGAATCGGAAGTCTATAAGGCGATTGTGTCATTTCCTGCAGGATCTGCAGGAGGTTACACGGGAATTCGACCTCAGCACCTCAAGGAGATGGTAAATCCAGTAATCGGTGCATCTGCATCACTTCTTCTCACCGATTTAACAACTTTCGTCAACAACTGCCTGGCTGGGCGAATCCCAGAACAAATTAAACCTTTCTTTTTGAGGCTCACTGTGTGCCTTGAAGAAGAAGGATGGGGAATCAGACCCATTGCGGTTGGGAACACTCTTCGCCGTCTCGTTGCCAAAGCAGCAGTAAGAAACATTCGCCTAGAAGCTGCCAGTTTACTCCAGCCACACCAACTGGGCTTTGGGGTCCCTCTAGGCAGTGAAGTTGCAGCTCATGCGGCAAGGGCCTACGTCAGAGACCTACCAGAAGACAAGGCCATACTCAAACTTGATTTTAGAAATGCCTTTAATATGGTAAAGAGAGATGCTGTCTTGCCAGCTGTTCGGGATCGCTTCCCCAGTCTTTTTCCGTTCATTTCAGCCGGCTACAGCAAACCCTCAATTCTTTTGTTTGGAGAACATGAAATTCTCTCATCAGGTGTTCAGCAGGGTGACCCACTCGCTCCACTTCTCTTCTGCTTGGCAGTAAGAGAACTAACTTCCAGCCGATGCAGCGAGCTCAACATCTGGTACCTGGATGATGGCACTCTGGCAGGTACTGAAGAGTCCCTGGTAGGGGACCTACAACTGGTGAAAACACAGGGAGAAGACTTGGGACTCATCCTCAATCCCTCCAAGTGTGAAATCATCACAGCAAACCAGGAAATAATCAATGCTGTGCGAAGAATTCTCCCAGAAGTCTCTCCTACCACTCCGTCCAACAGTACCCTCTTGGGAGCACCGCTGGGTCACCAGGCCATCGACACAGTCCTCAAGGACAAATTGAATGACCTGATGAGAATGGAGGAGAGAATAAGCAATCTTGATGCCCATGATGCTCTGTATCTCCTCACAAGGTGCCTTACTATTCCAAGACTCACTTACTTCCTCAGGTGTGCACCCTCTTTTGACAACCCAACACTTGACGAATATGACGCACACCTGAGGTCAACCCTTAAGAAGGCACTGAACCTGTCACCAGAGGATCAGCAATGGGATCAGGCAACCCTCCCAGTACGACTGGGAGGTATAGGGGTACGCAAAGCAACGCATGTTGCTTTACCTGCTTTTCTGTCTTCGTGTTTGGCTTCCAGTACATTAGTCAAGAAGATTGTTCCCGAACGCTTGAGAGACATGGTAGGAGCTCAAGACCCCAGGTTTACTGAAGCAGCGATTCGGTGGGACACCCTTACAGATTCCTCCAGTAGACCAGCTCCTCCAAAGAACACAAACAGTCCACCTGGGACAAACCGATCATGGAAAAAATCGCCAACACAATGCTCTCCAACGCCTCAGGAAAGGACAAAGCTCGTCTCTGGCAGTGAAGGCACCACACTCAGGAGATTTCCTGTTTGCTGTTCCCAATTCCTCCTTGGGCACTCGACTAGACCACAGGCCATTCGGATTGGTGTTGCTCTTCGCCTAGCCGCCCCCATCCTCACCGAACATAGGTGTATTTGCGGCAGGGCGACAGATGATCAATTCGGACTTCATGGTCTCGTGTGTCACACAGCAGAAGGGAAGTATGCCAGGCATGAGGAGGTCAATGACATCATAAAGAGAAGCCTCGCCACAGCCCGTTGCCCAGCTCAACGGGAACCCCAAGTGCAGAGGTCTGACGGAAGTCTAAAGCGTCCTGATGGAGCCACTATGCTACCTTGGAAGGATGGAAAGCAGATTGCCTGAGACTACACATGTGCCGCCACATTGGCAGACACCTACTTGCCATACTCCGTAGTGGAAGAGGGTGGAGCTGCCAGCCACAGGGAGACTCAGAAGATCCTCAAATATGAAGACCTTCCCCTTGCTATAACTTCATTCCAATAGGGTCGGAGACACCTTGGAGCATGGGGCAAGTGTGCTCTAAAGTTCCTCAAAGAGCTAGGTGAAAAGCTCATCATAGAAACCAAGGACCACAGGGCGACCAGCTTCCTCTTTCAGAGACTCAGTGCTGCGATCCAGAGAGGAAATGCCTGCAGCATTCTGGGCACGCGGCCCACCGCAGGGGAGCTGGACGAAGTATTCGAGACGTAGCTCTGAGTTACCTATGTTGTTTTACTTTGTATCATATTTTTGTGAATGTTTTGTCAATGTATTTTGTCTTTAAATAATATATATATATATATATATATATAATATATATATATATATATAATATATATATAATATATATATAATATAGGGGGTGGTAGGAGAAAATTCTCAAACAGCTTCAGGGAGAATCTTGAGTTTTCCCTGAAGCAAGTTTATTCTTTTCTCTGAGGATGAGGGTCCCTATAACAGTTCTAGAGGTGGTACCTCCCTATTATATATATATTATATATATATATATATTATATATATATATATATATATATATTATATATATATATATATATATATATATATATATATATATAATATATACAAGAAATTCGCAAGAGCAAGCGAAATATACACAAACACTGATCTCTGGCTGAAGGAGACTCGAACCTACGAACCTTGGAACAGGGTACGCAGTGCATTACCATTCCCACCTCACTGGATCAGTACCTTGGCGTCCAGCTTGCGTTAGACGTTGATCCAAGGTAGCCAGCTTTCAGGGAGAAGGCTTACAGCTTTTCATCCTTCATATATATTATATATATATATATATATAATATATATATATATATATATATATATATATATATATATATAATATATATATATATATATATATATATATATATATATATATATATATATATATATATATATATATATAATATATATATATATATATATATATATATATATATGATTTGAAATACCCAAGAAACATAATTGATAAATCGTTTAAAATTGCTAGAAATACTTTTTACAATCCAAAAAGGGACAACCAGCCTTATTCAACTAAAAATATGTTGGTTCTCCCTTACCATGAAAACTTGGTTGATATGCCATCTCTTCTTAAGATTTTTAAAATATCAAAGTTGTATTTAAAAATCTTATACAGTAAAAACTTTAGATAAAGAATTCCCCCGAAAATGCTGATGGATGTGTCGATAAGATTCCTTGAAAAAATTTGCGATAAAGTTTATTACGGTTAAACTGAAAAAAATCTCGAACTAAGTTTAAAAAACAACATAAATATAGCATTAGAACTGGAAAAAGATTCCAATGCTCTATTTATTCATGTAAGAGATTTTAACCTCCAATTGATTTTCAAAAAGTTGAGAAAGTAGTATCAAGCAAGCCCATGGTCGACAGGAATATAATTGAATCCCTTTTTTCATAAAAAGCAGTTTTGACAATAATATGAAAAAATTTCCTTTGGTTTATATAAATTAGATCCATTTATAATTAATAGAATTTGGGAAAAATTAATAATACATTGGACAAACAATAAGTTTTTAAAATTCTTATTTCTTGGGTAGAATAGTTTGTTGGTGGGTTGTGTGAAGGACCTGTCTAGTTGGGCCAGCGGGCCTGCTGCAGTGTTCCATTTCTTATGAGTCGCGCGTCAGGTGTTGCTTTGTTGTGGGATGTAATAGTGAGGTGCAGGCTAGACCTTTTATATGCCTTCCTTGATGCATTACTTTCATTGTTCTTTGATAATGTGAGTAGTCACGAAAGCGCTTGGAATTTCTCTGTTCTTTCCCAGTAGTTGTTTTGCATATTCTGAAATCACCTGTTTACTGTGATCTTATTGCATATATACATACATATACACACATATATATATATATATATATTATATATATATATATAATATATATATATATATATATATATATATATATTTTATATATATATATATATATAATACTTTACATATTATATGTCGTTGCCGAATAGGCAGAACTTGCGATCTTGGCTTAAATAGCAACGTTCATCTTGCATATAGGACAAGCGAAAATTTGTGTATGCAAAAATGTCGCCAAAATCATTCTGAACCTAACGAAAAAATATGTTTCACTGTGTTTGTTTAGTATTAATTTATTGTAAACAAATATAAAATTTATTTGGTTGGGTTAGGCTAAAATAAATTGTTCTTGTTATAATAAGGTTGGGTAAGTTTTCTAAGATTCTTTTGGAGCAAAATTAAAAATTTTTACATTGCATTTAAAGAAAAAAATATTCTTTAATCACATAAGAGAAAATTTTAGAAAGGACTTAATTTTAAATGAGCTCTTGCTAATTGACCCGTTTTACATATTCGGCACGATGTATATATATATATATATATATATAATATATATTATATATATATATTTTATATATATATATATATATATATATATATATTTTATATATATAATATATATAATATATATATATATGTATGTATACAATAACAACACTGCGACTAGCGAAGGACTCGAACCCATGCTGCTTTGGCCCTCCTCATTTTGAGCAAAAACACATGAGGCTCTAACCCACAGGACAACGCAAATCTACAACAATATTGCACCCAGCAGAGCTAGGTGTTTTACCTTCTTCCGAGGACATACGGTGGTGTGGGTGCCTCTGAGCTAATTTCATTCTACTCCCCGTTTGGTGTACTATATGTATTGCGTGTATGTAAAGTGCATATATAATGCCAGTGCTGATAAATGTTAATAAATTGCATTATATATTTACTGAAAATACATTCTTGTTTAAAGTTCAAGTGTAAGTGTTTTTGATATTGTATTATGTCACGTGACGGTGGACATAAGTTTACGTGAGGTGGGAGGGGATACAAGCGTAACATTTACTGTGTTAACAACATTGTGTTATGAAAATTTGTGATTGTATAGTGCTGTGTGTATAAAGAATCGCATTTATATCATATGAAATTAGTATGTAGTGATGTTGATCTCTGGCGCCCAGATGAGTGAGTCAAACTCTGTAGGTGGTGTTGTGGTTGTTAGTCTTGTATTAGCGCCATTATGTGTTGTGTATTGCTCAGTGGATGGGTGTAGTGCCAGTGTTGATGCTTTGTTCATAAATCTGTACCTTTGTAACGTATTAATATACGTAACTACCTATGTATGTAATTTGTACATTAAGTTTTTAAAAAAATATGAAAAATATTACATGTGTAACTGGAGTGGGACATAACAGAAAAATATAGGGAATAGCTAAAGGAGAGAATAGGACATCAGCAATGAGGGAAGAGAATAGGGAGGTCAATCTCGTAGGAAACACCCTATCATTGACCCAACAAATCAGTCTCAAGCCTCAACTCCCCTTTCCACCCAAACAATTTCTTTTTTTCTTCTCTCTCACGCACATTCACACTCTAGAACATGAGCCCTTCCAGCTCATATTCTGGTGTGTGTTAATGTGCAACAGTCATTCAGTCTGTTTCCTCCCAATTTCTATCCCCTTGAGCCTAGGGAAAGACACAGGAAAGGAAGACACCATGAACAGGAACACAGTGAAGAGCAGAAATAAGTGTATGTAAGTGCAGTGAGAATAACAGGAGTAATGAATAAACTGAGTGAATAAGAGAGGCAACCCCAGGAATCATAGCTCACACGGAAACAAAAGAACAGATATAGTTTTCTCACCAGGATATCGTGTTTTGATGAAAGATAGATGGGTCGGAGGAGAAGGAGAAGCACTTTTAATCAACAGATAATAGAGCTTTGAGATGAGACAGTGGAATACCAGTGATACACAACATATCATTAAACAATGGAAGATCAACAAAGGTAACGATGACAGTAACAATACAATGACAACCACCATAGCAGAAGAGGTAGGAAGAGAACATTTTGACAATGAAAATATAATGATAAAAGTTAATAATATGGAAGTAAGGATATATATATATTTTTACTAATATGTGAGGGAACCAGCTAAAGAGAAAGAGGAAACGAAATAGATTACTTGAATATCAAGTCTTCAACCAAAACATATCGGGTGATATAAGACAAACTAGTCTACTTAGTGCTAGCATCCATAGAGTAGAGAAATTTGAAAACCTGGAGAAAACAAAGATGGTGCAAAAAATAGGGAAAGAAAGGGACAAACCACAGGTGGAGAGATGAGAATGTGACTGACATAGCATCGAATGACGGATCAATGACTGAGCTTCTATACATCCACATTAGTAGAACGATGAGAGTAAAGCACTGTAAGGGGACATTGGGTGAGCCGGGAAGTAATGATCAGGTCTATAAATAACAATCACCATTTTAGAGATGGAAAGTTCTGTCTCGCAAACGTGATCTAATTTTACGAGAATGTGATGATGCCGTGTTTATGGGCCCTACACTGTGTTTAGGGGCCCTACACTGTGTTTAGGGGCCCTACACTGTGTTTAGGGGAACTACACCGTGTTTAGGGATACTACACCGTGTTTAGGAACCCTACATCGTGCTTAGGGACCCTACATCGTGTTTAGGGGCCCTACACTTCATAGAATGTTAAGGTCAGTTACATAAGAGAGAGAGAGAGAGAGAGAGAGAGAGAGAGAGAGAGAGAGAGAGAGAGAGAGAGAGAGAGAGAGAGAGAGAGAGAGAGAGAGAGAGAGAGAGAGAGAGAGAGAGAGAGAGACAACTAACAAATGACAGAGTTTTTTGACTACCACTCACTACTTTGTGACCGTCAATATGGCTTCAGGAAGGGTTACTCTGCTGCTGATCTGTTGTTAAACCTCTCCACTAAGTGGCACCAGTATCCAGAGTCAGCTGTGTGGTAGCACTGGACATTACTGGTGCTTTCGACCGGGTGTGGCACCAAGAGAAGAAGACATAAGTAACAAGCGAGCACTGAGAACACTGCCACTACCAGTTCTAACTCGAGTCAAACTGAATTGCTCCTTAAAAGCAAAGAATTATGAAACCGGATATAAAATGGCAGTTTAATTCTCGCAATACAGAAAGATGGCGATAACTCTCAGTGAAGCCAAGGATATACAACATACCTGGACGAAGACATCCCTGCTGGAATATATTCTCCTGCTTAAAATACTTTTAACAATATCCATCATTATTCGACCTCCAAATGTCATTATATTTTCCTTCTTCTGATCAGAGACGAGTTTTTTTTTCCCTACAATGTTAAACAAACGAACCTTTACTTACACTGAAATAAACTGCCTAAATTACATGCAATAAAATCTCATAAATTATATGCAAATAAACCTGCATAAATTTTATAAGCAAAAAAACTTGCATAAATTATATCAAAATAAATCTGCATAAATTATATGCTAATAAATCTGCATAAATTAATGCTAGTAAATCCTGCATAAATATATGCAAATAAACCTGCATAAATTATATGCAAGAGATACCTCATAAATTATATCAAATAAACCTGCATATATTATATGCAAATAAATCTGCATAAATTTATGCGAGCCAAAAAACCTGCCATAAATTATAGCAAATAAACCTGCAGAAATTATATCAAATAACTTCTCATAATTTATATGCTAATAAATCTGCCATAAATTATATGCAAATAAACTGCATTAATTATATGCAATAAACCTGCATAAATTGGTAGCCAATAAACCTGCATCAATTGTATCAAATAAACCCTGCATAAATTATATGCAAACAAACCCTCATAACTTATATGCCAAATAACCTGCATAAATATATGCAAACAAACCGCATAAATTATTGCACATAAAACCTGCTTAAATTATATGCAAATAAACCTGCATAATTAAGGCAAATAACCTGCATAAAGTATATGCAAATCAATCTGCTAAATTACATGCAATCTGGCAAACAAAGACTGAATCTACTTTCAACAACAATCAGATAATTCCCGGACTAACATTAGCTACATCGAGACATAAATATGGAAAACTGAACAAAGCTTGATATAAACAAATCTTCTTCATACGTAATACGTGAAATCGAAATAAATTTGACACTATTATAAATCAAGAAAGAATTAGAATTCAAAATATATAGCTAATGTGACCTCTTTTTTTTTTTACGATTTTGATCTACGCAATAAGAGATCCGGGCCCAAGCCTGTTCTACTGCCCTCCCACAAATACATAAGGGGGATACCAATAGACCCTTGGCTTTCTTCAAACCGCTGCTTCTTCAAACCATGACTGCTCAAGACCCCCTGGCTGTCTTCAAGACCCTGGACTGTCTTCAAAGACCCCTGCTGTCTTCAAGAACCCGTGTCTTCAAGTCCCCTGGCTATCTTCACGACCGCCCCCCCTGGCTATCTTCCAAGACCCCATGGCTGTCTTCAAAGAACCGCTAGCGTCTTCAAGACCCCTGGCTGTCCTTCAAGACAGCTACTGTCTCAAAGACCCCTGGTTGTCTTCCAAGACCCTTGGCTATCCTTCAAGACCCCTGGCATCTTCAAGACCCCTGGCTTCTTCAAGACCCCTGGATGTTCTTCAAGACCCTTTCTATCTTCAAGACCCCTCTGCCTTCAAGACCCCTTGGCTATCTCAATACCCCTGCTGTCAGCAAGACCCCTGCTGTCTTCAAACCCCTGGCTATCATCAAGACCCCTGGCTGTCCTTCAAGACCCCTGCCTTGTCTTCAAGAACCCTTGCTGTCATCAAGACCCCTGTATGTCTTCAAGACCCTTGGCTATCTTCAAGACCCCTGGCTGTCTTCATGACCCCTGGCTGTCTTCAAGACCCCTGGATATCTTCAAGACCCCTGGCTGTCCTTCAAGACCCCTCCCTGTCTTCAAGACCCTAGCAGTCTTCCAAGACCCTTGGCTGTCTTCAAGAACCCTTGACTGCGTTCAAGGCCACTGGCTGTCTTCAAGACTCTTGACTGTCTTCAAGACCCTTGGCTATCTTCAAGACCCCTTGCTATCTTAAGACCCGTGGCTATCTTCAAGACCCTTGGCAATCTTCAAACCCTTGGCAGCGTCAAGACCCCTTGGCGTGTCTTCAAAACCCCTGCCTGTCTTCAAGACCCCTTGGCTTTTCTTCAGGACTCCTGCGCTGTCCTTCCAAGCCCAGGCAGTCTGCTACAACTCCTGGGCTATCTTCAAGACCCCTGCTTCTTCAAGACCACTGGCTGTCTTTCAAGACCCCTTGGTTAACTTCAAGACCCCTGGCTGTCCTTCAAGACCCCTGCCCTGCTGTCTTCAAAACCACTTGCATCTTCAAGAACCACTGCTGGCTTCAGACCCCTGCTGCGTCAAGACCCCTGGCTGTCTCAAGACCACTGCTATCTTCAAGACCTTGCTGCTCAAGAACCCCTTGCCTAGCTTCAGACCCCTGGCTTCTTCGAAACCCCTGGGCGTCTTCAAGACCCTTTGGGCTGATCTTCAAGACCCCTCCTGTCTTCAAGACCCCAGCTGTCTTCAAGAACCCCTGGCTGTCTTCAAAAAAAAACCCCCCTGGCTGGTCTTCAAGACCCTGCTGTCTTTCAAGAACACTTGGGCAATCTTCAAAAAGGCACTAGACTATCACCTAAAAGTCTTTACCTGACCAAACCGCTGGGTTCGTATGTCAGTTCGCGTGCAGCCAGCAGTTACAGCCTGTTGGATCAACCCTGATTCCAGCACGAGCTCATGGGGGCGTTGAAAATCAACAAGACTCTCATCTTAGTTGGAAAGTGACCTATGCTTCCTCAAGAGTTCCTTGACGCTGGTGAGGGGCTCTTGATCAAAAGAATTGGATCTGTGCTTCATGCCCTGAATGAAGGAAATAAAACACATATGCAGATAGAATGTGATCCTTATTGACAACTTTTCGCCCACACATGGGATTTTTCAAGTCAAACAAACAGAGTCTACCTGTGTGGAAGGTACGGAGTATTTTATAGTCAGGTTTCAGAATCTGAGGTCAGGTGGAAAGTTGAGGCAAGGGAGAATTTGAAGGTTAGTGGAGAAGTTGAGTCAAGTGGAAAGATTGAAGGTCAAGAGAAAGTTTGAGGTTAAGTGGAAGAATGAATAAGTTAGGTGGAGAATGTTGAGGTCAAGTGTAAATGGTTGAGTTAGGTGGAGAATGTTGAGTCAGGGCAGAATTGTGGAGTTAGTGGATAATGTTGAGGTCAGTTCAAATGTTTGAGGTCAGTTCAGAATTTAGTCAGGTTCAGAATTTGAGTCAGTTCAGTATGTTAGCAGGTTCAATGTTGAGGTCAGTTCAATGTTAGTTCAGGTTTCAGAAGTTAGGTCAGGTTCAGAATGTTGTGTCCAGTTTCAGAATGGTTGAGTCAGGTTTCAATGTTGAGGTCAGTCCTCAGAATGTTGAGGTCAGTTCAAATTTGAGTCAGGTTCAGAATTGCTGAGTCAGTTCAGAAATGCGAGGTCAGGTTTCAGAATGTTTGAGGTGAAGGTCAGAATGTTGAGGTCAGTGAAGAATTGTGAGTCCAGTTCAGAATGTGAGTCAGGTTCAAGAATGCTGAGTCAGTTCAGATGCTGAGTCCAGGTTCAGAATGTTGAGGTCAGTTCAGAATGTTGAGTCTGGTTCAAAGTTAGGTCAGGTCAGAATGTTTTAGCAGTTTCTGAATGTTAGGTCAGGTTCAGAATCTTGAGTCAGTTAAATGAAGTTGAGTCAGTGGAAATGTTGAGGTCAGTGGAGAATGTTGAGGTCAGGTGAGAATGTTGAGGTCAAGTGGAGAATGTTAGTTAGTTGAGAATGTTGAGTCAAGTGAGAATGTCGAGGTTAGGTGAGAATTTGAGGTTCAGTGCAGATGTTGAGTTCGGTGGGAGAATGTGAAGTCAGTTCAGATGGATCAGGTGCAGAATGTTAGTCAGCTTCAGATTAGGCATTAGAATGTTAGGTCAGGTTCAGAATGTGAGGTTCAGTTCCAGAAGGTTGAGGTCGTCAGAATGTGGAGGTCAGTTCAATGTTGAGGTCAGTGAGGAATGTTGAAGTCAGTTCAGAATGAGGTCAGTTTCAGAATGTTGAGCGCAGGTTCAGAATTTTGAGGTCAGTTTCCAGAATGCTGAGTCAAGATCGGAAGCTGAGTCAGTTCCAGATTTGTTTGACGTCAGTTAGAATGTTAGGTCATGTGAAAATGTTGAGGTCAGGTTCAGATGTTGAGTCAGGTTCAGAATGCTGAGGTCCAGGTTCAGAATGGCTGAGCAGGTTCAGAATGGTTTGAGGTCAGGTTCAAATGTTGAGGTCAGTTCAGAATGTTGAGGTCAGGTTCAGAAAGTTGAGTCAGGTTCAAATGGTGAGGTCAGGTTCAAATTCTGAGGTCAGTTCAAATGTTGAGGTCAGTTCAGAATGTTGACGTCAGGTTCAGAATGTGAGGTCAGTGGAAATTGAAGTCAGTGGAGAATGTTGAGGTCAGGTGAGAGGTTGAGGTCAGTGGAGAATATTGAGGTTCATGAGAATGTTAGTCAGGTGGAATTCGAGGTCAGGTGGAGAAAGTTGAGGTCATGAGAAGGTGAGGTCAGTGGAGCATGTTGAGTCAGGTGATAATGTTGAGGTCAGGTGGAATGTTGAGGTCCATGGAGATGTTTGAGTCAGGTGGAGTATGTTGATCAGGTGAGAATGTTGAGGTCAGGTGGAGAATGTTCATGTCAGGTGGGAATGTTAGGTCAAGTGAGAAATGTTGAGGCTTGGGAATGTTGAGTCAGTGGAGAAGTTAGTCAGGTGGAGGAATTTGAGGTCAGGTGAAAATGTTGAGGTCAGGTGGAGAATGTTGAGGTCAGGTGGAGAATGTTGAGTCAGGTGAGAATTTGAGGGCAGGTGAATGTGAGGTCAGGTGGAGAATGTGAGCAGGTGGAGAATGTGCGGTCAGGTGAGAATGTTGAGGTCAGGTGGAAGAAAGGTGAGTCAGGTGAGAATGTTGAGGTCATGTGGAGAATGTGAGGTCAGTGGAGAATGATGAGTCAGGTGAGAATGTTAGAGGTCAGTGAGAATGTTGGTCAGTGGGGAATTTGGAGGTCATGGAGAATGTTGATTCAGGTGGAGAATTGTTGAGGTCAGGTGGGGAAGTTGAGGGTCTGGTGCAGAATGTTGAGTCAGGGAGAATGTTAGGTCAGGTGGAAATGTTAGGTCAGGGAGAATGTTGAGGTCAGTGGAGAATGTTGAGGTCAGTGGAATGGTGAGGTCAGGGGAGAATGTTGAGGTCATGTGGAGAATGTTTTGAGGTCAGGTGGAGAATGTGAGGTCAGTGGAGAAATGTTAAGTCTGTGGAGAATGTTGAGGTCAGGTGAGAATGTTGAGTCAGTGGAAATGTTGTGGTCAGTGGGGAATGTATAAGTCAGGTGGAGAATGTTGAGGTCAGTGAAATGTTGAGGTCAGGTGGAGGGAATGGTTTGAGTCTGGTGCAGAATTTGAGGTCAGGTGCAGAATGATGGTACCACTATGACCCCGCCTCCATTTGCTTCACGTCACCTCACTACAGTATATAAGCCACGTCTACGGCCCTATGCTGTACATTCTACAAGATTGATGGACTGAACACATCGACTCCAGGTTGAGGGACTGATTACCTCATTCTCCTCCTCTCCTTACGCCTTCCTCTTTGTATTGGACTGATGAAGCCACTGTGTGGCGAAACGTTTCCTGAATAAAGATTCCCATATGCTGCATAAGTGTCTCAATCTTCAACTTGTCGGTTTTTTAAACCATTCATCACAACTGTCAGACACGGCAGCATCATGGGGTCTTGTTACAAAGAATTCTTCAACACTTGTTCAACCTTTGGACGAAAACCTACTTCGACTAGTGGATGGTACCACTATGACCCCGCCTCCATTTGCTTCACGTCACCTCACTACAGTATATAAGCCACGTCTACGGCCCTATGCTGTACATTCTACAAGATTGATGGACTGAACACATCGACTCCAGGTTGAGGGACTGATTACCTCATTCTCCTCCTCTCCTTACGCCTTCCTCTTTGTAATTGGACTGATGAAGCCACTGTGTGGCGAAACGTTTCCTGAATAAAGATTCCCATATGCTGCATAAGTGTCTCAATCTTCAACTTGTCGGTTTTTTAAACCATTCATCACAACTGTCAGACACGGCAGCATCATGGGGTCTTGTTACAAAGAATTCTTCAACACTTGTTCAACCTTGGACGAAAACCTACTTCGACTAGTGGATGGTACCACTATGACCCCGCCTCCATTTGCTTCACGTCACCTCACTACAGTATAATAAGCCACGTCTACGGCCCTATGCTGTACATTCTACAAGATTGATGGACTGAACACATCGACTCCAGTTGAGGACTGATTACCTCATTCTCCTCCTCTCCTTACGCCTTCCTCTTTGTATTGGACTGATGAAGCCACTGTGTGGCGAAACGTTTCCTGAATAAAGATTCCCAATGCTGCATAAGTGTCTCAATCTTCAACTTGTCGGTTTTTTAAACCATTCATCACAACTGTCAGACACGGCAGCATCATGGGGTCTTGTTACAAAGAATTCTTCAACACTTGTTTCAACCTTTGGACGAAAACCTACTTCGACTATGGATGGTACCACTATGACCCCCGCCTCCATTGCTTCACGTCACCTCACTACAGTATATAAGCCACGTCTACGGCCCTATGCTGTACATTCTACAAGATTGATGGACTAAAACACATCGACCCGGGTTTTGAGGACTGATTACCTCATTCTCCTCCCTCCTTACGCCTTCCTCTTTGTATTGGACTAAAGAAGCCACTGTGTGGCGAAACGTTTCCTAAATTAAAGATTCCCATATGCTGCATAATGTCTCAATCTCAACTTGTGGGTTTTTTTTAAACCATTCATCACACAGATCTTTGTGACTTGAAAAATCCCACTGTGTGGCGAAACGTGTAAATAAAGATCACATTATACTGCATATGTGTTTATATTTCCACTGTGACGGTATTTAATACCATTTATTTCCATCCCTGAGTTTAAACCTGAGTACCTTCCCTCCTCCCCCCCCATTATGACTTATAATCCACGGGTTTACGCTCCCCCCAAATTTAATAATTCCTTTGAAAAGTTGTCAAAAAACGTCCTTTAAAACCAGTGAAATATATTTAAAAAAACATATTAAATAAAAAAAGCAAATATGAAATATTTTATAACTAACAGAAAACTCGCCCTTTCCATTCAATTTTTTTTTTTTTAGTTATCTTCAAATTTTTCTTCAAATTATCTTCAAATTATCTTCTAATTATCTACAAATTATCTTGAAATTTTCTTCAAATTAACTTGAAATTTAAAAAATTTCTTTGAAGGGTTTACCGACCAGGGAAGTATTATTTGTATTAACGTTCTTGTTCACCACACACATTCATATATAATATATAATTTATATATATATATATATATATAAATATAATATATATATATATAATATTTATATATATAATAAATAAAAATTATATATATAATATTATTTTATTTTTTTAACACACTGGCCGATTCCCCCAAGGCAGAGGGGGCCCCAAAAAAGAAAAACTTTCCCCTCATTCCCCCATCACTGTCTTGCCAAAGGGGTGCTTTACACTACATTTTTAAAACTGCAACTTTAACCCCCCCTCCCCCAAGTGCGGCACTGTCTTCCCATCTCCGGGCTCAAGTCCCCGCCTTTTTCCCAAACCCCCTTCAAAAATGTACTTGCTCACACTCCAACAGCCGTAAATATTAAAAACCTTTTTGTCTCCATTCACCCTATCAAACACCTCACCCATGCCTGCTGAAGTCCAAGCCCCTCGCACACAAAACCCCCTTTTAAAACCCCCTCCCTCCAAACCCCTTCCTGGGCCAAACCCCTACCCCGCCTTCCTTCCACTACAGACTGAAACACTCTTGAAGTCATTCTGTTTCGCTCCATTCTCTCAACAGTCCGAACCACCTCAAAAACCCCCCCCAGCCCTCTGGACAACATTTTTGTAATCCCGCACCTCCTCCTAACTTCCAAACTAAAATTCCGCTTATATCACACCACCTTTGCCCCAACACGACATCTCCACTGCCTCCAGCCTTCCCTCCTGCAAATTCCCAACCCACGCTTCACACCCATATAAGACTTTGGGTAAAACAACCTCATAAAATTCCCCCTCTTTGCCTCCAAACAAAGTTCTTTGCCCTCCACAGACTCCTAATGCACCACTCACTCTTTTTCCCTCATAAATTTATGATTTCACCTCACTTTCATAACCCATCCCGCACTCCACCCCAAATACGAATACGTTCACCTCCCCCAAACTCCTCCCCCCAATCTGATTTTCAATCTTTCATCACCAATCTTTTTTATCCTCATAACCTTACACTTTCCTTATCACCTTTAATTTTCTTTTTTGCACACCCACCAAAATTTATCCACCCAAACTCGCAAATTTCTTCAAACTCCCAAAAGCACAGTGTCACGCAAAAAACACTGTGACAAATCCCCCCTTTGTGGTGATTCTTTACTTTTAACCCACCCTCTTCCCAAAACCCCCGCATTTTTTCTCTTTCAACCCCATCTATAAATATATTAAACAACCACGGTGACATCACCATCCTTGTCTAAGCCTACTTTTACTGGGGAAAAAATTTTCCCCCTTTCCTACATACTCTAACTTGAGCCTCACTACCTCGTAAAACTCTTTTACTGCTTTTTAGTAACCTACCTCCTACACCAACACTTTCAACATCTGCCCCATTGCCCCCCTACCACCCTGTCATACGCCTTTTTTTCCAAACCATAAATCCACAAAGACCTCTTTACCTTTTTCTAAATACTGTTCACTTATAGTTTCACGTAAACACCTGTCCACCACCCCCACCTTTTCCCAAAGCCCCTTTTTCATCTGCTATCCTATTCTCCGTCTACTCTTAATTCTTTCAATTTTTAACTCAACCCAAAACTTACCAGGTACATCAAAAAATTTTCCCCCCATAATTTTTTCACTCCCTTTTGCCCCTTTCCTTTATACAAAGGAACTTGCAGCTCTCTGCCAATCCCTAGGTACCTTACCCCTTCATACATTTATAAAAAATTGCACCAAACCCCCCAAAACTAATCCCCACCTCTTTTAAAAAAATTTCTATCTTATCCCCTCAATCCCGGGTGCCTTTTCCCCTTTTATTTTACTACGCCTCACGAACTTCCCCCCACATCACAACGCCTTCCTCACTCCCACAAATGTTATTCCCCCTTGCCCTATACACGAAATCACGCTTCCCCATCTTCATCACATTTAACATTCCTCAAAAATTCCCTCCTCTTCCCAATACCCCTAAAATCTCCATTTAATAACTCTCCTCTCCTATTTTTAACTGAAAAAATCCATTTGTTCTTTAGGCTTTCTTAACTTGTTAATCTCACTCCAAAACTTTTTCTTATTTTCAACAAAATTTTTTTGATAACATCTCACCCACTCTCTCATTTGCTCTTTTTTTACATTGCTTCACCACTCTCTTAACTTCTCTCTTTTTCTCCATATACTCTTCCTCCTTGCATCACTTCTACTTTGTAAAAACTTCTCATATGCTAACTTTTTCCCCTTACTACTCTCTTTAACATCATCATTCCACCAATCGCTCCTCTTCCCTCCTGAAACCCACTTTCCTGTAACCACAAACTTCTGCTGAACACTCTAACACTACATTTTTAAACCTCCCCCAACCTCTTCGACCCCATTGCTATGCTCTCATTAGCCCATCTATCCTCCAATAGCTGTTTATATTTTACCCAACTGCCTCCTCTTTTAGTTTATAAACCTTCACCTCTCTCTTCCCTGATGCTTCTATTCTCCTTGTATCCCATCTCCCTTTTTTACTCTCATGTACCTACAACTAGAAAGTGATCTGATATATCTGTGGCCCCTCTATAAACTTTGTACATCCTGAAGCTACTCAACAGTCTTTTATCTACCAATACATAATCCAACAAACTACTGTCATTTCCCCCTACATCATATCTTGTATACTTATTTATCCTCTTTTTTTTAAAAATATGTATTACCTATAACTAAACCCCTTTCTATACAAAGTTCAATCAAAGGGCTCCCATTATCATTTACACTGGAAACCCCAAAAACTTACCTACCACACCCTCTCTAAAAGTTCTCCTACTTTAGCATTCAAGTCCCCTACCACAATTACTCTCTCACTTGGTTCAAAGGCTCCTATACATTCACAAACATCCCCCAAAATCCTCTCTCTCCTCTGCATTCCTCTCTTCTCCAGGTGCATACACGCTTATTATGACCCACTTCTCGCATCCAACCTTTACTTTAATCCACAAATTCTTAAATTTACACATTCATATTCTCTTTTCTCCTTCCAAACTGATCATTTAACTTTAAACTGCTACCCTTCCTTTGCTCAACTCTCTCAGATACTCCAGATTTAATCCCATTTATTTCCCCCCACTGAAACTCTCCTACCCCTATATATATATATATATATATATATATATAAAATATATATATAAAATATTTATATATATATATATATAATATAATATATTTTATATATATTGCAATAATCGTGAACAAATACAAAACAAACCAAAGGGAGAGTTGAATGTTAGTCTGGTGTTTCGTGTTGCAATCAACACATCAAGAGCTTGCAATGTTGCAGAAGGAGTAAAAATCCAGGAAGGTTCGTTTATGTAAAGGGTTCTCCCGAGGATTACGGCACTCGGAGACTGGAAGAGTGCCGAGTGCCCGAGAAAGCAGGCACCATATTACATAATATGAGAGTAAAGCGTATATAAACCCCATCGGGAGTGAATAAATTTTGTAATGACCTAACAACCACAAACCATACCACGGGTGGGGTTTGAACCCGCGATCAGAGATCCTCAAAACTCCAGACAGTCTTGAGTTTTGTGACTCTGTGATCGGGGGTTCTAACCTCACCCGTGTATAGTTTTGTTTTGCAATCGTTGTCATTACGAATTCCTGATCAAGTAACAACCGCAATTTTAGTGACATGTTAATTATGACAAACATGTCGTCTAACTCCAAAATGTTTATCGTGGGTGATTCATGCACTGGAAGGGTGTTGAGGGGCGGGAAGTAGAGAGAAGCGTGGAGCGAGAATGTGATGAGTGGCTGTGTGGGAAGAGTGTTTTCACTGAGATGGTTCTGGAGTGTGAGTGTAGGTGAGGGAAGATGGAAGGGTTGTATGTGTAGTTTATATGGAATTTCTTCGCACTGGAATGGAGAGGGAAAGGGTCAGGGAAAGGGGTTTTTCTGATGATTTGTAGATGTTTTTAAATTTTTCCCTGCAGCTGTTTTCTGTCTGTCTGTCATTTTCAGTCTCTCTCTCTCTCTCCCCTCTCTCTCTCTCTCCTCTCTCTCCCCTCTCCTCTCTCTTTTCCTCTCTCTCTCTCTCTCTCTCCTCTCTCCTCTCTCTCTTCTGTTTATCCCAGGTAAAACATGTCGATAAATTTTTTAACCCGCCTTAAAATACTTTCATTTCATAATCCTGTCTCTTTATTCATTCAACTTGTGTTCATTTCTCCCCTTTTACTACCTTCCAGTTCTTTGATAATTTACTATCTACTCTACTTTGGTCATTCCCTCTGTCAATTCAACAACAATTTGAATCTGATATTCATCCTCCATTCATGTATCATCACCTGTCCTCCCGATCTCATCACGAAGACCATGAATCTTCAGCACTTCTTCCTCATCAGCGACTTCTTCCCATCAGCGACTTCTTCCTCAACAGCGACTTTTTCCTCATCAGCGACTTCTTCCTCATCAGCGACTTCTTCCTCATCAGCGACTTCTTCCTCATCAGCGACTTCTTCCTCATCAGCGACTTCTTCCTCATCAGCGACTTCTCCCCCATCAGCGACTTCTTCCTCATCAGCGACTTCTTCCTCATCAGCGACTTCTTCCTCATCAGCGACTCTTCCTCATCAGCGACTTCTTCTCAATCAGCGACTTCTTCCTATCAGCGATTCTCTCATCAGCGACTTCTTCCTCATCAGCGACTTCTTCCTCATCAGCGACTTCTTCCTCATCAGCGACTTCTTCCTCATCAGCGACTTCTTCCTCATCAGCGACTTCTTCCTCATCAGCGACTTCTTCCTCATCAGCGACTTCTTCCTCATCAGCGACTTCTTCCTCATCAGCGACTTCTTCCTCATCAGCGACTTCTTCCTCATCAGCGACTTCTTCCTCATCAGCGACTTCTTCCTCATCAGCGACTTCTTCCTCATCAGCGACTTCTTCCTCATCAGCGACTTCTTCCTCATCAGCGACTTCTTCCTCATCAGCGACTTCTTCCTCATCAGCGACTTCTTCCTCATCAGCGACTTCTTCCTCATCAGCGACTTCTTCCTCATCAGCGACTTCTTCCTCATCAGCGACTTCTTCCTCATCAGCGACTTCTTCCTCATCAGCGACTTCTTCCTCATCAGCGACTTCTTCCTCATCAGCGACTTCTTCCTCATCAGCGACTTCTTCCTCATCAGCGACTTCTTCCTCATCAGCGACTTCTTCCTCATCAGCGACTTCTTCCTCATCAGCGACTTCTTCCTCATCAGCGACTTCTTCCTCATCAGCGACTTCTTCCTGCCGTTGTTTACATTCAGAATGTCCTGTCTGTTGTGATCAGTTTCTCTCTTGGTTCCCCTGTCCGTGCTTCCTGGTCTCATCAAAGAATTATCGAGAGGTAATTCCTCTTCCCTCGTCCCTTCCTACTGTTTCCTCACCTGTTATTTCCATCATAATCTCCCATTTCTCCTTTCCTTCAGTTTTTCTAGTTCCTTCTTCGGCTCCGTTAGATTCTCGTAGCATTTGGTTCCCTTTTCTTCAACTACTTCTTATCTACATTCTTTCTCGTTCTATATTTTTCTTAAATATTTGTTTATTCATTACTCCCTCAATTCGTGAGACTAATTTCACTTTCTTTAGGTCTGCTACCTCGTGTCTAAATCCACTTAGCACCAGGTCCTCCTTTATCCCCCATCATCAGTTTCCTCCTCCTCCCATTTTCTTTCTTCCAGTGTCATCCTGCCAGCTACAAAACACAAGTTTATTCTGGAGAATGTGGAGTCATTAGTGCTACCAGACCAGTCTTTCTTGCACAGATCTCTTGGGGGATAAATGCACTGAATCTCTCTCTCTCTCTCTTCCTCTCTCTCTCTCTCTCTCTCTCTCTCTCTTCTCCTCCTCTCTCTCTCTTCTCCTCTCTCTCTCTTCTCTCTCTCTCTCTCTCTCTCTCCTCCCACAAAGCTGTTATTTACATTGTTATTTTAAGTGTTCCTGCCTTCATTTACAAGCTAAATGCTGTTACCTACATCAGCTCATTTGAAAGCCTCTTATTGTTATGAGATATACAAATAGGGAACTGGTGAGGTTGGAGCCACCTGTGGGCCAGCAATTTCATTTGGCCATACGGTTTTTTATTCAGTATCATTGGGCTGTACGAACAAGTTATCCTAGAAATAAATGATTTCGGATATGTTGTTCTTGAGAGGAGTACAACCAGAGTGTAGTTGCTGTTTGTTTCCCATCTTGATGCACGGACCCTCTCTTCTCGCTGACCACGGAGTGATCTTGAACGTAACAGTAAGGCCATCCACATCCCTCTAGTGCTGAAGAATCTGCTGAAGTGTCGGAGCTATCTAGGTTAGGTCCAGACGAGAGATGAGTCGTCTTGCTTTGGTCTCTATTCTGTCAAGAAGTCGTGGATGATACTGGAGCAGGCAATCCAAGAAAGTGGATCATACTCAAGGTGTGAGCTCACTTATGACTCGTACAGTCTTGCAGCATCTACTTTTAAGTTGTGGTGTCAGACACATCCAAGTGCTGTAAGCTTCCTGGCCTCTTTGTTTGCAAGATTTACTACGTGGTTCTTCATAGTCAGTTTGGAGTCGAATTTCACCCGGAGGATGTCAACATCTTCGAGTACCATCTCTCTCTCATTCATTCTTACTACTGCTCCAGCATTACCATCATTTGCCTAGAGACCATCATCATTTGTTTTCTCAGAAGCACATGTAACTTGCCATCGCTTTCCCCTGGCTGATATAGCTGTAAGCTGGAAATGTGTTACTTAGAACAGCTGGCATTTCCTCTCATGGATAAATATAAGAGTACAGTTGTCTGAAAATACCTGGGATTCTGGGAGAAGCTGAAGGTCATTGAATTAAACATTCCAAAACAATATCCCAAGCACGTTCCCCTGTGACACACTGGCACCATTAGTGTTGTTCTTCTTGACTGTCTCATTGAGAACTACACTTAGAGATATTCTTTGAAGGTAATCACTAAGTAGGCATAGTGAAAAGCCAACCACTCCCAATGCATGCAATTTTCCCAAGAGTCACTTGTGCCATACTCGGTCGAAAGCACCAGCGATGTCCATTGCTACTACACAGTTGATCTTGGATTCGTCAAGTGACTGGTGCCACTTACTGAAGAGTTTCAAGAGAAGATCAGCAGCAAAGGGGCCTTCTCTGAAGCCATATTGACGGTCACAAAGTGAGTGCCTTTTTATTCTTTGAGTGGTAATCGACAAAACGCTGTCATCTGTCGTGGGAATATTGTTTCAAGGATCTTTCCAGTGTTTTACAGGAGTGACACTGGTCTGTAGTTGCTGATTTCCGTTCTGCATTTCATTTTGTGTACAGAAACATTTGTCTCTTTCCGCAGAGAAGGTTATTTGCACTGTGCTTAGCAGTGCTGATAGATGCGAGTTAATGATGAGAACTGGTCTGCATATCAACTCAAAAATCTTGGGTTTACCTTGTCTGGGCGTAGCCTTTTCCTGGTCCAGGGATTTAAGGAGAAGACACACTTCATCCTGCCTTATTGTCTGCAAACCTTTGAAAACAGTTCTTGCAGTTAACAAAGAAGGTTCCCTTACTAGATCAGGAACTTGCATCTTGGCGACAGTGTCCAGAAATGTTGTCAGTTTTCTCTTGACTTCTAGAAGAAACGGGATCCCCCTTTACCAAGGACCACCAGGTTTTGGAGCCCATTCTACCTGATGCCAGTTTTCTTTATGTTAAACTCCCATCTAGAAATGGCTCACATTTGGACTTCTTCCATTTACCAACAGGCTTGCCTGTGCTGGATTCTGTTATAGATAGTGGGACGCCTCTTAAACCTTCTCCAAGCCTTGTATTTAGCAGTAGCGGCTTCCCGACATCGAAAGCCGAACCAAGGTTGATCTGAAGGCTTTGTCACATACTGCCGGTGAAAGATGTATTTATATTGGAGATTAAGGACGTGTTTAGTGAAGACATTCACTTCGATGTCAACATCATCTTGGAGAAGAGCATTCCAATCGGAAGTGGCGAGCTAAGAGCAAAGAACTGGCCAGTTTCCTTTTTTCCACGGATTGTGCGTAAACACAGCCCTGTGGTCAGATGATGCAAAATATCAAAGGATTTGGCAAATGACTATGCCTTCAGATAGATCACTCACTACTGGGTCATGTGAGGAACCAGGAATATTAGTAGATAAGTCAACAAAGTTTATCATGTGAAATACCGCAAGGAATTCGCCAAAATTCCTCTGTATAAGATGTTGGTCGAGGTCACCTGGTATTATATGTTGACATTTATGTTGAAGCAGAAAGGAGTACACGTTTCCCATCAGAAAGTTGATGAGGTCTGCTTGCTGACATTGTGGCCTCTACGTTGTACATGCTAGTACAAGGTACTTGCGCTTATCTATTGCTTAAAGAACATCATTTCCAGGTGATCAGGAATGACATCAATGTGTTGGGAATGTACACTTTTAAAAAGCACACGACAACGCCTCAATGCCTGTTTCTTCTAAGTTCTGTAGTCCAAAAACATCGGTGATTAACAAGACTGACACTTGTCTGTAGTTACTGATTTCTGCTCTGACCCTTTTTTTGTGAACAGGGACTACATTTGCCTCTTTCTACAGAGAAGACTATTTACACTGTGCTAGACAGTGCTGATAGGTGCGAGTTATAGTACTGCTAGCTGGTCTGCACATCTACTTGGCAATCTTCAGCTCAGATTAGATTTTTGTAGGTTCAGCATGTCAGGGTTCACAGCTTTTTCATGGCCCAGCGATATAAGATGATACACCTCCTGTCTTATTATCACCCCTGACAGTCTTGACACAGTTCTTGCAGACAGCCAAGGAGGGTCTCTCGCTGGATCAGGAACTTGCATCTTGACAAGTTTATCTGACAAAGTTATCTGCATCAGGCAGATAACCTTGTCTGTCGTTGACCAAGAACCACCAGGTTTTGGAACCCAGTCTACCTAACGCTACTTTCTTTTTGTGTCATCCTCCCATTTAGAAATTGCCCACTTTTGAACTTCACCCATATGCCTAAAGGCTTGCCTGTACAGGTTCCTGTTATAGGTACTGCTAGCTGGTCTGCACATCTACTTGGCAATCTTCAGCTCAGATTAGATTTTTGTAGGTTCAGCATGTCAGGGTTCACAGCTTTTTCATGGCCCAGCGATATAAGATGATACACCTCCTGTCTTATTATCACCCCTGACAGTCTTGACACAGTTCTTGCAGACAGCCAAGGAGGGTCTCTCGCTGGATCAGGAACTTGCATCTTGACAAGTTTATCTGACAAAGTTATCTGCATCAGGCAGATAACCTTGTCTGTCGTTGACCAAGAACCACCAGGTTTTGGAACCCAGTCTACCTAACGCTACTTTCTTTTGTGTCATCCTCCCATTTAGAAATTGCCCACTTTTGAACTTCACCCATATGCCTAAAGGCTTGCCTGTACAGGTTCCTGTTATAGGTAGTGAGATATCTATCATATCTTCTCCAAGCCTTGTACTTAGCAGTAGCAGCCTCTCAACAACGAAATCCAAGCCAAGACTGATCTGTAGGCTTCGTCACATACTGCCGGTGAGGAACGTTTTCTTCTTGTAGATTATGGATGTGTCAAATTAAGGCATTCACTTGGTTGTCAACATCCCCTTTGAGAAGAGCATTCCAATCGGTGGTGCCGAGTTCAGAGCAAAGGGCTGGCCAGTTTCCTCTTTCCCACATCCAGGTTGTACGTGAAGATTCCTCACCTCATTCTGTTGGGATCTGTTGTAAAAGTAGCCTTGTAGTCAGACGATCCAACATAGGAGAGTTTTTGACAGGTGACTATGCCTTTTTGAAAGCTCACTCACTACTGGGTCGACGGACTAGCCAGAGATGTGAGTAAGGAAATCAACAAAGTTTCTCATGTCAAACACTGCAAGAAGGTCATCAAAGTCCCTCTGTATAAGGTGTTGGTTGAGGTCACCAACAATTATAATATGTTGACAGTTGTGTTGGAACGAAAGGGAGTCCACATTTTCCATTAGGAAGTTGATAGGGTCTGCATGTTGCCACTGAGGTCTGTACATTGCACATACTAGTACAGAGGTACTAGTGTTTATGCAGAGCTTGAAGAACATTTCTAGGTGAATTGGGATGTCAACATCAATGTGCTGGGCATGTACACTTTTAGAGAAGCACACAGCAACACCTCCTTGTCACTGCCTGTCTCTTCTCATCCATGAGGTGTAGCCAGCAATTATTGCAAAATTTTCCGAAGTCCTGTCGTCCAAAAATGTTTCAACTATAGCCATCATGTCGGGACGTCAAGTGTTTACGAAACTGTGTGTGAGCTCTCCAACATTAATAATGAATCCTCTAATGTTGGCTGGCAGGATGCTGAAGA
>NC_069453.1:1139202-1177770 GCF_026875155.1 Cherax quadricarinatus | reverse complement strand
ATTGGCCAGTGTAAAAAGCTTTTCAACGCCCTTTTAAAACCTGCTGTCCTGTTTCTTTTTTTGTGTTGATGTGGATGTAGTTGAGAATGATTTTAAATTGGCATCCTGTGTGGATCTGTGTGTTCTGAGCCAAACTGGCCATCAGAAAGTAGAGAATTATGCTCCAGGTATCTGCGAAGGAGATGATTAATGAGTTTTTCAAAGAGTTTTCCTAAAGTTTCGAGGAGGCTGAAAGGGCGATAGTTTCTAGGGTCAGAGTGGTCTTTATTGGGTTTAGGAAGGAGGATAGCAGTAGCAGCTTTGAAGAGGGAAGGGAAGTATCCAGAGGCAAGGGAGGCATTGAGGAGGTTTGTGTAGGCATTAATGATAGAGTCAGGAATGTGTTTTAGGATAATATGGTTTAGGCCAGAGGCACCATGAGCCTTGGGAGGAAGGTGTCTGAGGAGAGTTTTAATGTCTGTGTTTGTGAAAGGAGTGTCGAGTTCTTGGGAGGAGGTAAGAGAGTCTAGATGTATGTGGCTGTCTGGTGTTGTTTCTTGTGTGTGTGCAGTGTTCCAGTGTTCTATGTTCTGAATGTGTTGAATAACGTTAGGGTGAGGTGAGTGAGGGTGGAAGATGTTCTCCCAGATGTGTTTGAAGATATTGGTAGCAGCCTGCGGGTCTGAGATGTGTGTGTTGTTGTGGGTGATGTGTTTGAATTTGATGGTTGGAGTTGTGCCTCTGATGTTTTTTGATAAAGTTCCAGAAGGCTTTAGTGTTTTTAATACGCTGTTTGTCTGCTTGTTGCATTAGTTGTGACCAGTGATTGTTGTGGTCTTGGTCTAGGCTGTGTAAAATGTTGTTTCTAAGATAAGTGAGATCTAATCGGACTTGATTAAATCTGTGAGTAGTGAAAATTTCCACTGAGCGGTGTATCCGGTTTAGGGCCTTCCACTAAGCGGTGTATCCGGTTTAGGGCCTTCCACTGGGCGGTGTATCCGGTCTAGGGCCTTCCACTGAGCGGTGTATCCGGTCTAGGACCAGCAGCTGGAGGGTCCCCTTTTCACACCTAGGTGTTACTTCCGGTTTGACCTTGACCTCGCCCTCGACACTACCTCACCCTTGACCCCCCAACCAATACCCCCCCGCCCACGACCCCCCTTCGCGACCCCCGTCGCGCCGCGCGCTCGCCCGCGCCCTTCGCGACCCCCGCGCGCGCCCGCCCGCGCGCCCGCCCGCGCGCCCGCCCGCGCCCTTCGCGACCCCCGACCGCGCCTTCTGCTGCGCCTTCTGCAGCGTCGTCCGGATCGCCCCCGCGCCTCGAATTTTTTTCCGATTTTTTTCGAATTTTTTTTGAATTTCATTTTCTTGTGCTCTCCATCTCCTCGGATCAAATTTTTGAGGTTCCCCCTCTCACTTTCACCCCTATCCCAAAATTTCTCGAAATCAAAGTCTCCATCTCCTCGGATCAAGTTTTTTTTTTGGATTCCCCCCTATGGGGTTTTCGAAATTCTCCATCTCCTTGGATCAAGGTTTTTTGGATTGTCCCTCTTTCCACCCCCAACCCCCCAATCCCAAAAATTTCTCAATATTACCAAGTTTTTGGATCCCCCCTATGGGGTTTTCGAAATTCTCCATCTCCTTGGATTGCCCCTCCCACTTTCACCCCCATCCCAAAATTTCTCGAAATCAAAGTCTCCATCTCCTCGGATCAAGGTTTTTTGGATTGTCCCTCCTTCCATCCCCACCCCCAACCCCCCAAAATTTCTCAATATTACCAAGTTTTTGGATTCCCCCCTATGGGGTTTTCGAAATTCTCCAATTCCTCGGATCAAGTTTTTAAGGTCCCCCCCCTCCCACTTTCACCCCCATCCCAAAATTTTTCGAAATCAAAGTCTCCATCTCCTCGAATCAAGGTTTTTTGGATTGTCCCTCCTTCCACCCCCACCCCCCAACCCCAATTCTCCAACTCTCGGATCAAGTTTTTGGAACCCCCCCCCCTATGGGGTAAGTATTCAAATAAAACTCCTCCTAGGGAGGCATGCTTACTCGGTCTAAAAAATCAAATGGCCAAAGAAGGGTGTTTACTAGGGGGTCAGTGACGTCACGGCACACGGGTTGAATCTTGTCGCCCCTTTTAGTTCTTTAAAAGTTAATAAGGGGACATAGTAGTGACGTCACGGCACACAGGCTAAATCATTTCGAATTTCCCCCCCACATATAAAACATAGGGAAATTTTACTTTAACCCAAATTTTCATCATCAAAAAGTCGCTTTTTTTTTCTTTAAATACCACTTTTTCTTTCAAAAACAACAAACATTATACAAAAAATAATAAATTTTTTCGTTTTAACCCTTTTATTTCTTAAAAGGTTAAAAAGGGGGAACGTACAAAAAAAAAGTCACAAAAATAACTCAAACACTTTTTTTGTACTCACCCAAAACACTCTCATAACATTTGAATACTCACAAAAACACCTTTGAACCCCTTTCAAAAACCCCTTTGCATTTTTCAATCAACACTGAAACATTTAAAAAACCCACTTTTTGAGTACTCCCAATTAACCATGAATTTACTAAAAACCGCTGAATTCAATAAAAAACACCTTCAACCCCTTTTCAAAACCCTGAACACCTTCAAAACCTCTTGAACACCTTCAAAAAACACCTTTGAACTTTTTTAAATCAGACCAAAAATTTTCCAAAAAAAACAAATTTTGAGTACTCCCAATTACACCACTGAATACTATTTTAAAAAAACCCGTAAATTTAAATCAAACACCCTTCAGCACCTTCAAAACACCTTTAAACCCCTTCAAAGCACTCTTGAAACACTCAAAACACCTTTGAAAAACCTCAAAAACCTTTTGAATAACCTAAAAACCCCTTTGAAACCTTCAGAACCCCCAAAAACCCCTTAAAAAAACCCCCTTGATCACCTTCAAAAAAAAAACATTTAAACACACTCAAAAACCTTTGAACATTTAAAATTTTCCAAAAAACCCTATTTGGTATCCCAAAAACCCCATGAAATACAAAAAACACGCTGAATTCAATCAAAACACCTTGATCACCTTCAAAAAACAACTTTTGAACACATTCAAACACCTTTGTACATTTCCAAAACACTATTTGAGTACCCCCAAATAAGTTTTGACATCTCTAATTTTCTGCACTTAAAATTTTTCATTAAATTACAATATCCCTCATCTCCCACCCCGATAAAGGGTTTTAAGGGGGGACACAATACATCAGAAAAAAAGTCACAAAACAAAAATCAAACACTTTATTTTGAACTCCCCAAAACACTTCATAATCATTTAATCTCACAAAAACACCCTTGAAACACCTTAAAAACACCTTTAAATATCTTTTTTTAAACTTTTTTTATCAAACCCATTATATCCCCTTTTTTTTTGGGTAATTTAAATTTCAAACTCACTACACTCATCAATTCCAAAAAATTTTATCGTTTTAACAATGTCATCCTGTAACCAGGGAAAAACATCTCAAAAGCACAACACCCACTTTTTTTTCCTTTTTAATAATTTCATCAAAAGTCACAAAACAAAAACCCAAAAAACCCAAAATTTTTTTCTCGTTTAACCCTTTTTAGTTCATTAAAATTAATAAGGGGGCACAGAAATCAGAAAGTCACAACAACAACCCCAACCCAAACCCCACAACCACAATTTTTCCTTTAGCTAATTTCTCAGAAAGTCCAACAACAACAACCCACCCCCCAAAACACCCAAACCCACAATTTTTTTCTCTTTTTAAACTAATTTCATCAAAAAAAGGCCCAAAAACCCCCAAAACCCACTTCACCCAAAATTTTTTTCCCCTTTTTCAACTAATTTCATCAAAAAATCACAACACCCCAATCACCCACATCCCACAATTTTTTTTGGTTTTTTAAAACCCTTTTAGTTCTTAAAGTTAAAAAGGGGGGACAACTACATCAGAAAAAAGTACAAAAACAACCCACTTAATCATCTTTTTCGGTACTCTAATTGACTACATTACCCACAACCCTATAAATTCCAATTTTATTCACTTTTTTTCCCCCCCTTTTTTTTACTAAAATTTAAAAAGTAATACAAAATTCCCCCCCTACAGTACTAAAATTCTAAAAAACCCTCTCCATACCCTTTCCCCTTGTATCCACATAAATTAATATTATACTGCATCAACCCCCAATATTCGACATGTTTAAAACCCCCCTTTTTTTCCAATATATCAAAATTTTTTCTTTCTAAAATTTTCTTTTTAAAATATTCACACTTCCCTTTATATTTCAGAAAAATTCTCCCCTATTTCAAATTAAACCCCCCCCCATCCCCTGCCATCTCACCCGCATTTCTTCAATCCACTCCCCCATCTCCCAACCAATTTTCGAAACACCAAAAAAATCACATTTTCACACCCCAAAAATGCATCTCAAATCCCTAAATCACTATAATCAAGATATTCAAAAACTCTATGACCACCTAACAACCACAACACAAACACCAAAAACACACACACACACACACCACACACACCCCTAACCTATCCAAACCAAACCCTAACCAAACCTCCCCAAAAACCTTATCCCAACCAATTTAACCTAACCTCCCCTAACCTTAACCCAACCTAATTTAAACCAACCCAAACCCTAACCTAACCAAACCTAACCTAACCTTTACCTCCCTAACATTCCCCCCAAAACTAACCAAAACCTATCCTAACCTAACCAAACCCAAACCTTACCTAACCTATCCTAACCTACCCAAAACCCTAACTTACCTAACCCAAACCAAACCTAAACCTAACCCTAACCTAACTTACCTAAAAAAACCAAAACCTTTTTAAAAACAAACCCTAAAACCTAACATAACCTAACATTACCTAACCTAACCAAACCTATCCTAACCAAACTCACCTAACTAACCTTACCTACCTACCCAACCAAACCAACCAAACCCTAACCAAACCTAAAAATTTTTGGGAAAACTCCAAAAATAATTAGAGTATCCAAAATTTATTTGAACGACCCATTTTTGGATATTTAAAAATTGTTTTAAAAACTTTTTCGAAAAAATCGAACATTATTTTCTTGTTGGTAAACACACCCATGGTAGAAAAATTTACTCGATTTCTGAAAAGAAAAAACTTTTCCCCGCTCGAAGGGGTCATTGAGCTTATATGGGCCCCCCCCTTTTTCCCCCCACGCACTGTGAAAAGCGGTTCACACCCCAAGGTAGAAAATCACACCTGCGTCAACCAGGTCGACGATGGCATGTAATGCGGGTTTACATCCCCAAAGGGAGTTTAAAAAATATCGCCTTTCCGAACGCCTAATCAACTCACCCAACCCAACCTAACCAAAACCCATCCTAGCCTAACCTAACCTAGCATAAACCCAATTAACCTAACCTAAACCCAACCCAACCCAAACCCAACCTAACTTAAACCCAACCCAGCCTAACCCAACTAACCTAACCTAACCAAATTTAACAAACCTAACCCAACTTTTAAAAACCAACCTAACCTAAACCAAAAACCTAACCTAACCTATCCCAACCCAAACCTAACCCAACCCCAACTACCCTAACCTAACTTATCCTAACATAACCCCAAACCAAAAATAACCTAACTAACTTAACCCAACCAACCTAACCTTACCTAACCTAGCCTAAAATTTAATCCTAAACCAACCTAAACCCAACCTAACCAAACACCACCAAAACACTCCGAAAATCCCCAAAAACACTACTGATTATACCAAATCACCACTGAAATCCAAATCACCCCTCAAAATCACCGAAATAAGTTTAACATCACCATCCAACTTCCTTTTTATGAAAACCCCTCAAATCACTATATCCAAGAACCCAACCCAACCTAACCTTTCCCAACCTAACCCAACAACCTAATAACCAACCCCAAACCAACCAACCTTTCCTAAAATAACCTAAACCGAACCTAACCAACCGCCTAACCTAACCTAACCTAACCAACCCATCCCAACCTAACCTAAACCCAACCTAACCCATCAACACCCCCGAAAACTCCCAAAAAAATGCTGATTACTACCAAATCACCTAACCTAACCCACCGAACTGAACCTAACATTTTTCCCAACCAACCTAACTTTCCTAACCCAATAACTTTTCCTAACCTAAACCCAACCTAAAAACCCTCAACACCCCGAATATCCCAAAACATACGATTTTTACCAAAACCCACCTAACCAACCTAACTTATCCTAACCTAACCCCAACCTAACCAATTATCCAACCTAACTAACTGACCAAATTATCCTAACCAACCCAACCTAGCCTAACCCAACCTACCCCGACCAAAAATTATCCCAAACCCAACCTAACCTAACCTAACTTTCCTAACCTAACCCAAAACCCAGCCTAACCTAACCTACCCTTTACCTAAATTATCCTAACCCAAACCCAAAACCCAACCTAACTTTCCTAACCTAACCCCAACCCGCCCAATTATCCTAACCTAAACCCAACCTGCCTAACCTAACCACCCTGACCTAAAATTATCCTAACCTAACCTAACCTAAATTATCCCAACCTAACCTAAACCCAACCCAACTTATCCTAACCTAAAATAACCATCCTAACACTTCAAACACCTCCGAAAATCCCCAAAAACTACTGATTTCTACCAAAACACCACTGAAACTTCCAAAAACCAGTCAAAATTACCAGAAACTAAG
The DNA here is from genome assembly GCF_026875155.1 of Cherax quadricarinatus. Taxonomy (NCBI): domain Eukaryota; kingdom Metazoa; phylum Arthropoda; class Malacostraca; order Decapoda; family Parastacidae; genus Cherax; species Cherax quadricarinatus. The sequence goes on along the minus strand of NC_069453.1, from coordinate 1,171,067 downwards.
TTTATCATCAAAATCCAACAAACCCTTTTTTTAGAATGAAATTCTTACCGCATTTATTTGCATATCACATTTCCCCTTCCACATCATCCCTAAACACCTTCCTTATTATTCCGTTTAAACTTTCCCAGAGTTGTTTTTAACCCCGACGGGGGGGCCCCCCATGGGGGCAGGGGCCGGCAACCCACCCCTCCACACCCCCTACTACACTCTGGTCCCCACTATGATGGTCCCCTCGGGGGTTAAAACAAATTAGGGATATACGGAATGAAAAAGGAAGGATGTTTGGGATGATGTGGAAGAGGGGAAAAAGTGATATGCAACATAAAGCGGTAAAATATTCATTCTATAAAAAGGTTGTTGGATTTTGGGTGTAAACTTAGTTTTGGGAATTTTTTCTGTGATTTGGTAGTATTCTGTTGTTTGGTAGTAAACAGTGTGTTTTGGGTATTCGGAGGTGTTTGAAGGTGTTAGGATAGGTTAGGTTTGGTTAGGAAAAAGTTGGTTAGGGTTTGGTTAGGTTAGGATAATTTGGTAGGTTTGTTAGGTTTGGCTAGGTTAGGTTAGGTTAGGATAGTTTGGTAGGTTGGTTAGGTTAGGTTAGGATAAGTTAGGTTAGGTTAGGTTAGGTTGGATAAATTGGTTAGGTTAGGTGATTTGGTATAATCATAGGTTTTTTGGGGGGTATTTGGAGGTGTTTGTGGTGTTTGGTTTGGTTAGGTTGGGTAAATTAGGTTAGGTTTTGGATAGTTATTAGGTTGGGTTTACCCGGAGTTTCCTGGGAGAGTTTTGGGGGGCAACCCCCCCGCGGGGCCCCGGGTTTTACCAGGCCTCCTGGTGGAAACCGCCTGTCAACCAGGGTTGCTGTGGGTGCACGAAAACCCAAATACGGCCCAGCCCGGTGATCAGGAACTGACTTTAGGTGCTTGTCCATGCCGCTTGAAGACTTCGGGGTTGTTGGTAATCCCCCTTTTGTGGCGGGAGGCAAATTGAACGGTCTCGGGCCCCCGACATTTTGTATGGTCTCTTAACGTGCTAGTGAAACCCCTGCTTTTTTATTGGGGGATGGTGCATCGTCTGCCAATCTTTTTCTTCGAGTGAGTGATTTTCGTGTGCAAATTTGGTATGTCCCTCTAGGATTTTCCAGGTGTATTAAAACATGATTCTCCTCCTGCGTTCCAGGGAATAAGGGTTTAAAACCCCAAGCGCTCCCATAATTGAGGTGTTTTATCTCCGTTATGGCGCCGTGAAAGTTTTTCTTTTAATTTTTAGGTCGGCAATTTCACCTGCCTTGAAAGGTGGTTAGAGTGCAGAATATTCCAGCCCCGATAGAAAAAAGTGACTGAAAGGTGCATCATGGGGTTTGCCCCCTAGTTTTGAAGGTTCATTATCCCTCCCTTTATTTTTCTAGCAGATGCGATTGATACAATGTTATGGTCCCTTTAAGTTTTTAGATCCTCCGAATAAACTCCCAGGTCTTTGACGTTTGGTGTTTTTGCTCTATTTTGTGGCCAGAATTTGTTTGTCTCTGATGAAAATTTAATTTTATGTTTCCCTATTGAGTAATTGAAAATTTTTTTATCGTTGAACTTATATTGTTTTCTGCAGCCCACTGAAAGATTTGGTTGATGTCCCCCTGGGGCCTTGCAGTGTCTGCAAAGGAAGACATGTCATGCAGTTCGGGTGTTCTGCAAAGGAAACAGGTGCTGTGGCTGACATCCTTGTCTATGTGGATATGAGGATGAGGAACAAGATGGGAGCTAGTATGTGCCTTGTGGAACAGGCTTTTTACCGTAGCTGCCTCGGACTTTTTTTCTGTTGACGGACTACTCTCTGTGTTTGTTAGTGAGGAAATTTAGATCCATCGACCCACTTTTCCTGTTATTCCTTTAGCGGCATTTTGTTGCCTATTACGCCTGGCACCTTTTCGAAGGCTTTTGCAAAGTCTGATATTTAATCTGCTTCTTTTTGTTTCTAGTGCATTTAGGACCCTTTTCGTAGTGATCCAGTAGTTGAGACAGACAGGAGCGACCTGTTCTAAACCCATGTTGCCCCGGGTTGTGTAACTGATGGGTTTCTAGATGGGTGGTGATCTTGCTTCTTGGGCCCCTTTCAAAGTTTTTTATGATATGGGGATGTTAGTGCTATTGGTCTGTAGTTCTTTGCTGTTGCTTTACTCCCCCTTTGTGGAGTGGGGCTATGTCGGGTGTTTTTAGTAACTGGGGGACGACCCCGTGTCCATGCTCCCTCTCTATAGGATGGAAAAGGCTCGTGATAGGGGCTTTTTGGGCATTTTCTTGATGGAACACAGAGTTCCATGAGTCTGGCCTGGGGCAGAGTGCATGGCATGTCATTTATCGCCTGTTCGAAGTCATTTGGCGTCAGGATAACATCGGATAGGCTTGTGTTAATCAAATTTTGTGGCTCTCTCATAAAAAATTAATTTTGATCTTCGACTCTCAGTCTGGTTAGCGGCTTGCTAAAAACTGAGTCATATTGGGACTTGAGTAGCTCACTCATTTCCTTGCTGTCATCTGTGTAGGACCCATCTTGTTTAAGTAGGGGCCCAATACTGGACGTAATGTTAGGCTCGGTTCGGTTAGGTTAGGTTAGGTGATTTGGTAGTAATCAGTAGTGTTTTGGGGAATATTCGGAGGTGTTTGATGGTGTTAGGTTAGGTTAGGTTAGGATAGGTTAGGTTGGGCTAGGTTAGGTTGGGAAAATGTTAGGTTGGTTCGGTTAGGTTAGGAAAGGTTAGGTTAGGTTGGGTTCTGGTTATAGTGATTTGGGGGATTTCTATAAAAAGGAAGTTGGATGGTGATGTTAATTAGTTTCTGGTGATTTTGACGGTGATTTGGTAGTATTCAGTGGTGATTTGGTAGTAATCAGTAGTGTTTCGGGGGTATTCGGAGGTGTTTGATGGTGTTAGGTTAGGTTAGTTAGGTTAAGGATAGGTTCGGTTAGGTTAGGTTAGGTTAGGCTAGGTTAGGTTAGGTTCGGTTAGGTTAGGTTAGGTAAGGTTAGGTTAGGTTCGGTTAGGTTAGGTTAGGTTAGGTTGGGTTAGGTTAGGAAAGGTTAGGTTAGGTTAGGTTCTTGGATATAGTGATTTGAGGGGATTTCTATAAAAAGGAAGTTGGATGGTGATGTGAAACTTAGTTTCTGGTGATTTTGATGGTGATTTGGTAGTATTCAGTGGTGATTTGGTAGTAATCAGTAGTGTTTTGGGGAGTATTCGGAGGTGTTTGGTGGTGTTTGGTTAGGTTAGGTTAGGTTAGTTTAGGATAGGATAGGTTAGGCTAGGTTAGGTAAGGTTAGGTTAGGTTAGGTTAAGTTAGGTTAGGTTAGGTTCGGTTAGGTTATGTTAGGATAAGTTAGGTTAGGGTATGTTAGGTTAGGTTAGGTTAGGATAGGTTAGGTTAGGTTAGGTTAGGTTAGGTTAGGTTAGGTTAGGTTAGGTTAGGTTAGGTTAGGTTAGGTTAGGGTAGGTTAAGTTAGGTTTGCTAGGTTAGGTTAGGCTAGGATAGGTTAGGTTAGGTTCGGTTGGGTGGGGTTGATTCAGGCATTCGGTAAGGCGATGATTATCTTAAATCTACCTTGGATGTGAACCGCATTACATGCCATCTGTCTGACCTGTGTTGACGCAGGTGTGATTTTCTACCTTGGGTGTGAACAGCCTTACACAGTGGCGTCGGGGGAAGGGGCGGCCCATATAAGCTCAATGAGTCTCTCAGAGCGAGGAAAGTGTTTCTATTCAGAAATCGAGAAAATTTTTTTCTACCATGGGTGTGTTTACCAACAAGAAATTAATGTTCGATTTTACGATAAAGTTTTCAAAACTAATTTGGAAATATCCAAAAATGGAGTCGTTCCAAAGTAATTCTGGAGTATTCTAATGTTTTTTTGGAAGTGTTACATATATTTTAGGTTAGGTTAGGTTAGGTTAGGTTAGATTAGGTTAGGATAGGATAGGTAAGGTTAGATTAGGTTAGGTTAGGTTAGGATAGGTTAGGTAGGTTAGGTAAATGTTAGGTTATGTTAGGTTAGGTTAGGTTATATAAGGTTAGGTTGGGGTTAGGGTAGTTAAGTTAGGTTAGGTTGGGTTTTAGGTTAGGTTAGTTAGGTAAGGTTAGGTTAGGTAGGTTAGGATAGGTTGGTTAAGGTTAGGTTAGGTTAGGTTAGGTTAGGATAGGTTAGGTTAGGTTAGGTTAGGTAATGTTAGGTTTAGGTTAGGTTTAGGTAGTTAGGTAAGGTTAGGTTAGGTTGGGTTAGGTTAGGTTAGGTTAGGTTGGTTAGGTTAGGTTAGGTTAGGTTGGGGTAGGTTAGGTAAGGTTAGGTTAGGTTAGGTTAGGTTAGGTTAGGTTAGGTTAGTAAGGTTAGGTAAGGTTAGGTTAGGTTAGGTTAGGTTGGGTTAGGTTAGGTAAGGTTAGGTTAGGTTAGGTTAAGGTTAGGTTAGGTTGGTTAGGTTAGGTAAGGTTAGGTTAGGTAGGTTAGTTAGTTAGGTTAAGTTAGGTTGGGTTAAGGTTAGGGTAGGTTGGTTAGGTTAGGTTAGGATAGGTTAGGTGTTGTGTGTGGTGTGTGTGTGTGTGTGTGTGTGTGTGTGTGTGTGTGTGTTTTGTGTGTGTTAGGTGGTCATAGAGTTTTGTGAATATCTTGATTATAGTGATTTTAGTGGATTTGAGATGCATTTGTGGATGTGAAATGTGATTTTTTGTGTGTGTTCTGAAGATGTGTGTTGGGAGATGGGTGAGTGGGATGTGAAGAAATGCGGGTGAGATGGAGGAGGGGTTTTGGGGAGGGTTGTAATTAGAAATATGGGGAGATTTTACTGAATTAAAGGTAATGTGTGAATATTTTAAAAAGAAATTATAGAAATGAAAAGTTATGATTTATTGGAAAAGAATGGAGGGTGTTGAAAAACATGTCGCAATAGTTGGGTAGTTGATGCGAGTATAATATTAATTTATGTGGATACAAGGAGATGGGTATGGAGAGGATTTAATTAGAATTTTAGTACTGTAGGGAGGAATGTGTATTACTTTTAAGATTCAGTAAAAAGAAGGGGGGAAAAAATGTGAATAAATTGGTAATTGATGAGGGTTGTGGGTAATGTAATCGAATTAGAGATACCGAAAAAGATGATATAAGTGGGTTGTTTTTGTGACTTTTTCTGATGTAAATGTGTCCCCTTATTAACTTTAATGAACTAAAAGGGTTTAAAAACGAGAAAAAAGTGTGGGATGTGGGTGATGTGGGGTGTTGTGACTTTCTGATGAAATTAGTTGAAACGAGAAAAAATTGTGGGTTTAAGTGGGTTGTGGGTGTTGTGCCTTTTTCTGATGAAATTAGTTAAAACGAGAAAAAATTGTGGGTTGTGGGTGTTGTGGGTGTTGTGGGTTGTGGGTTGTTGTTTGTTGTGACTTTCTGATGAAATTGCTTTAAAAAGAGAAAAATTGTGGGTGGGGGTTGTGGGTTGTGGGTTGTTGTTGTGACTTTTCTGATGTACTGTGCCCCCTTATTAATTTTAATGAACTAAAAGGGTTAAAACGAGTAAAAAATGTGGGTTGTGGGTTGTTGTTGTTGTGACTTTCTGATGAAATTAGTTAAAACGAGAAAAAAATTGTGGGTGTTGTGACTTTCTGATGTACTGTGTCCCTGGTCACAGTGATGACATTAGTTAAAACGAGTAAAATTTGTTGGTAATTGATGAGGGTAGTGTAGTCGAATTAGAGTTACCGAAAAAAAGATGATATAAGTGGGTTGTGATGAAATTAGTTTAAAAACGATATTCAAAGGTGTTTTGAAGGTGTTCAAGGGTGTTTATGTGAGTATTCAAATGATTATGAGAGTGTTTTGGGGATGTTCAAAGTAAAGTGTTTGAGTTAGTTTTTGTGACTTTTTTTCTGATGTATTGTGTCCCCTTAATAACTTTAATGAACTAGTCTGGAGACTGAGGGATGAGTTGTAATTTAATGAAAATGTGTAAGTGCAGATAAATTAGAGATGTCAAATCTTATTTGGGAGTACTCAAATAGTGTTTTGGAAATGTACAAAGGTGTTTTGAATGTGTTCAAATGTTGTTTTTTGAAGGTGATCAAGGGTGTTTTGATTGAATTCAGCGTGTTTTTGTAGTATTCAGTGGTGTAATTGGGAGTACTCAAATAGTGTTTTGGAAATGTTCAAAGGTATTCAAAGGTGTTTTGAGTGTGTTCAAATGTTGTTTTTTGAAGGTGATCAAGGGTGTTTTGAAGGTGTTCAAGGGTGTTTTGAAGGTGTTCAAAGGTGTTTTGAGGTTATTCAAAGGTGTTTTGAGGTTATTCAAAGGTGTTTTGAGTGTGTTCAAGAGTGTTTTGAAGGTGTTCAAAGGTGTTTTGAAGGTGCTGAAGGGTGTTTTGATTGAATTCAGCGGTGTTTTAGTAGTATTCAGTGGTGTAATTGGGAGTACTCAAATTGTGTTTTTTTGGAAGTGTTTCGGTGTTCATTGAAAATGTTCAAAGGTGTTTTTTGAAGGTGTTCAAGAGTGTTTTGAAGGTGTTCAAGGGTGTTTGAAGGTGTTGAAGGGTGTTTTGATTGAATTCAGCGGTGTTTTAGTAATATTCAGTGGTGTAATTGGGAGTACTCAAATAGTGTTTTGGAAATGTTTCAGTGTTGATTGAAAAATGTTCAAAGGTGTTTTTGAAGGTGTTCAAAGGTGTTTATGTGAGTATTCAAATGATTTATGAGAGTGTTTTGGTGATGTACAAAATAAAAGTGTTTGAGTTAGTTTTTGTGACTTTTTCTGATGTACTGTGTCCCCTTATTAACTTTAATGAACTAAAAGGGTTAAAACGAGAAAAATTTGAGTTAGTTTTTTGTGATAATGTTATGTTGTATTTTGTAAAGAAATTGTGGGTATTATCGAAAAAATGCGACTTTCTGATGGTGAAAAATTTGGGTTAAGAGTGAAAATGTTTTCCCTATGATGTAGGTACTACATCCCCTTATTAAATTTAATGAACTAAAAAGTTCGACATGATTCAGCTTGTATGTGTGACGTCACTGACAGAAGGTAAGTGCTCCCTTATTAACTTTAATGAACTAAAAGGGTCGACAAGATTCAGCCTGTGTGTGTCGGGGGGGGGGTCATCGCGTGACGTCACACTTGTTTAGACCTGTAGTAAGCATGCCCCCATAGGAAGAGTCTTTTTTTGAATGCTTATACCCAGAGGGGGGGGGAATCCAAAAATTGTCCGGGGGAGATAGAGGAGAAATACTTGGACATAGAGGGTAGAAGTGATGGTGGGGGAAATCTTTTTAATATTGATATCGAGAAAACTTGATCCGAGGAAATGGAGAATTTCGAAACCCCCATAGGGGGGAATCCAAAAAAATTTGATCCGAGGAGATCGAGTCTTGGTTTAAAATTGAGAAATTTTGGGATTGGGGGGTGGAGGGTGAAAGTGGGGGGAGGGTTTAACCTCAAAAATCTTGATCCGAGGAATTGGAGTCTTGGTATTATCGAGAAATTTTTTTTGGTTGGGGGGTGAAAGTGGCAGGGGGGTCCGAGGAAGTGGAGACTTTGATTTTGAGAAATTTTTTTGGGGGTGGGGGATGCAAGTGGGAGTCCATTTTGAATGTTTATACCCAGAAGGGGGGAATCCAAAAAACCCTTTATCCAAGGAGATCATAAGAATTTCGAAAACCCTCATAGGGGGGAATCCAAAAAATTTGATTCGAGGAAGTGGAGACTTTGATATAGAGAAATTTTTGGGGTTGGGGGGGTGAAAGTGGGAGGGGGATCCGAGGAGATCATAAGAATTTTGAAACCCCCATAGGGGAGAATCCAAAAACCTTGATCCAAGGAGATGGAGACTTTGATTTCGAGAAATTTTGGGGTCGGGGTGAAAGTGAGAGGGGGAACCTTAAAAACTTGATCCGAGGAGATGGAGAGCACAAGAAAATGAAATTCAAAAAAAATTCGAAAAAAATCGGAAAAAAATTCGAGGCGCGGGGGCGATCCGGACGACGCTGCAGAAAGCGCAGCAGAAGGCGCGGGCGCGGGTCGCGAAGGGCGCGGGCGGGCGCGCAGCACGACGGGGGATCGCGAAGGGGGGTCGCGAAGGGGGGTCGTGGGCGGGGGTCAAGGGTGAGGTAGTCTCGAGGGCGAGGTCAAGGTCAAACCGGAAGTAACACCTAGGTGTGAAAAGGGGACCCTCCAGCTGCTGGCCCTAGACCGGATACCTCGCTCAGTGGAAGGACTAAACCGGATACCTCGCTCAGTGGAAGGCCTTTTCCGGAATACCTCGCTCAGTGGAAAAAATGACTACTTCTGTGTGTTGAAGAGGGAGCGGTTGTGGTAGCAGATAATTAGTCTTCTTCTTCTGAGTGACGGTTTGAAGGAATAACGAGTGGTGTGAGTTTTCTTTGGTATTGTGATGTTGGCTGCTTGTGTAATGGAGTCCTGGATGAGATCAAGTTGAGCATCGATGTCAGAGATAGGTTTGTTGTTGTAGTCATAGGTGAGGTTAATATTGTCTATGTGTTGTTTGAAAGCATCCGTCAGCGTTCTTGTAGGAGAAGGAAGGTGTGGTTGGAATGATGACAGGGTTGGAGGAGATGTGTAAGATGACTGGGATGTGATCAGAGCCTGTAATAGGGCCAGGTGAGATGTAATGTTGAAATATAGAGCTGGCCCGGTTTGCCAGAATGATGTCTGGTTTGCCTTGGCCCGTCTTGTTGTAGAAGGTGTTGAAGTCTGGGCCAAGATGAATTAGATGTTTATGGTTTGTGAAGTTGAGTAATTGGTGACCAAGTTGGTTGTTACTGGTGTGATGAAAGGCGGTGTGTTTGGCATTCATGTCAGCTAGTAGGTATGTTGGTGTGTTGATGTAGGTGAAGACTAAGGAAATGTCGTGTATGTTGAGAATTGTGTTTGGGCGAGCATAGGTGGTGAAAAAGATAAAGGAGCCAAGGTGGGTGTGTATTCTGACTGCAAGACAGTGTTGGTGAATAAAAGGGATTGGGAGAGATTCGTGTTTTATGTTGGATTTGACGAGGATGGCAACCCCATCGTGGGGATCATAGGGGGACTGTAGTGCAGTATAACCATAATGGCAGATACGTTGAGGGGCTTTGAGGCAGGTACTGTTTAGCAAAACAATATCTGGCCTCTCTGCTTCAAGGAGCTCGGCCAGTAGGTGTCTAATTGTTTAGTAAGAACGTACGTTGAACTGAATCACCTTAAACATGATTTAATGGTTTCGTCATAGCAAAGTTAATGTCGGGGGAGGAGTTTGGATTAAAGCCCGTGATAGTGGTGCCATCAGTGGATGTGTGTTTGTAGGTGTTACGGACCCGTTTCCTGGAGGGGGAGGAAGAGATGGATCTGTTTTTATGTTCTTTGGTCTGTCTGTCAGAAGTTGGGGCAGGTTTAGGTTTGAGTGGATTTTGTCTGGAGGAGGTGGAGTTGGACCTGGATGAAGTTTTGGTTGTGGTGGAGGAGTGGGCGAAGGTGGATGCAGAGGAAGTGGAAGCTTTGGTAGGGGATGAAGAAGTGGAAGCTATGGTAATGGATGAGGAAGTGGAAACATTGGTTGGGGATGAGGAAGTGGGTAAGGAGGTAGGGGGAGGGGTGTTCATAGCAGCAGCAGTGGGGGTGTTGGTGGGAGGGATGGAAGTAGTGAAGAGGGGTTGGGGAGGAGGCGAGCTTGTGGATATAGGAAGTGGGGGGGTGGAGAGAGAGAGGAGGTAGAGGTTGGGGGGCTTAGAAGAGAAGCAGGAAGGAGGGATAATTAAAGGGGGAAGATTGTTAGCAGACAAGATTAGGTTAAGGACATGTGAGTAGTCCGATTGGTAAGCTTGAGAGATTACCATCGCAGAGTGGGCAGCAGTGGCGAGTTGGCAGTTAGTTTTGTAGTCTAGTGTGGGTGTAGGTGTAGAAGGTGTAGGTGATTGTAGTCTGTGTGTTGGTGCTTGATGTGTGTAGAGTAGGAGAGGCAGACCAAGTGCGTGGGGAGGCCCAGGCATTGGGGGTCGGGGAGGAAGGTATGGAAGGGGAGGGAGGTGCAGGGAAGGGGTTGGGGAGGGAGGGAGGTTGGCTAGCTCTGAGGGTGGAGAGAATGTCTTTTCTAGTAGGGCAGGAATTTGCAACTGCGGTGTGTGACCCGCCACAGTTAAGGGGGAGGTTGCAAGTGTTCCAGAAGCTGCCAGTTGCTGAACATCTGGAGCAGGTTTGTGTGGAAGTGCATGAGATTTTGTCGTGGCCGAATTTGTAGCATTTCAGACATTGTGTGATGGGGTGAAAATTTGGAGTGAAGAGGGTTTTTGGAGGAATGCGGATGGTCTTGGCAAGGATTCCTTGATTGAAGAGTGTGGAGGCGTCAGAAGGAGTTGAACAGCGTATTTTGAGGATGGTAGAGTTTTCAGGTCTGGAAATATCGTCAACAGAGACTTTGTTCTTAGTACTAATGTCTTTGATTAAGTCTTCTTTGTCTGTGTCATAGGCAGTCAGGAGAGAATAGTCTACGTGTTTTGCGATCACTGTGCATTTGGCACGGTGCTCAGGAGTCCAAATAATAGTGAAGCCTGGATTGAGAAGTTTTTGTCTGGTCTCGGCTGAGGTGTACGTTTCGTAAGAATGTCTGTCAAGAAGTAGTTTGAAGCCTGAGTTGGTTTTAAAGACTTTCAGTTGAGGAGCGCCAGTGATCTGGTACAATAAATTTCCAGGACAGATAGTGGCATGATCAGATTTAGAGTATTTGAGGTTAAGCGAGAAAGAATTGGGTTTGGAAGAGGTAGAGGCAGGGTAGGCCTTAGAGGTAGAAGTAGACAGAGTAGAGGCAGGTGTTGGCAGTAGAGGAGGAGTGGTAAGGGGAAAGGAAGTGGAAGGCATTGAAGGCATCGTAAATTAGATGTGGCGGCCAAATCTGTCAGAGTAATTGGCTAGGCAAGTACGTGTGAAGTAGACACACGTACTTGCCTGGCTATAACTTTAAAGTTTCTTGTGGAATCAGTCTCTGGAGGCACAGGACACTTAGGAGGTGAGCTGAAGCTTGATGGAGCACTGTATGCCCTGAACGATGAGGAGAGGCAACACTGGCTGTATGGCGTGCAGACCACACGTACAGGCTGAGGCGTGGAGACTTCAGACAAAAACAGGAGTGCAGAGGGAGGCTTCCTGCCCTTGGGTAGGCAGCCACCAACGCACCAATCCTGATGGTGAAGACGAAGGTCCAGTAACCACCACTCGGTGAAGAGAGCAACTCTGGCTGTGAGCGATGAGGAGAGCCAACACTAGCTGTATGGCGTGCAGACTTCACATACAGGCTGAGGCGTGGAGACTTCAGACAACGGCGAGGAGACGCAACAAGCACAGGTAAGGAGACTGGCGCTTATATAGGCGTCAGTGAATAGGGACGTGTAGCAGATGAGGGCATAGTCACTGGTAGGTGAGATTTCCCAGTGGAAGTAGGTCCTTCCCAAATTGATGGGCTAGTTGTAGAAGTCGTGAAGAAGGTCATGTAGATGTCCTCTGAATCAAGATACCATGATGTTACAGTGCCTGACAAGTTGTGCAAGACAGGTATACAATACCGACAAGATGAAAGTTAATACACTTGTGCAACATCTGGTTATCTTTATTGTAGACGTTTCGCCCTCCAGTGGCTTTATCAATACAGATTCTTGGACATAATTAGAAAACAGAACATGTCGGTTCTCTGAACCATTCATCTACAAGCCTGTCAGACACTGCAACTTCTTGAGATCTTAATACTTGGGAATTCTTCGCTTGCCTAACCCTTGGGCACGACCTACTTCCACACTGGACAAATGTGACACCTCCTACGTCTGCTGCACCTCTCCTGCCTACGGTTTATAAGCTGCTTCTCCGCTCATATGCCGGTATCTCCTGTGTGTGTCACCTTGACTATTACACTATCCCAAGATGAGCTTCTCCAACAGAGTCAAGATAAAACCATCCAGTGGTACGATCAACGACTCCACCAAGCTTGCCCTTGCTGTGGTAATCAGGGGTCTACAGGTCAAGATTAATACCATCCTCTCACTCCACGAAGCCTTCATTATTGTCTGTGAAGACGATGTTGAAGCTGAAAAACTACTGACCTCCTCCGCTTTGTCCACTCTATCAGACCGTGGTTTCAAAGTCATGTCCTCTTCTGCCTTACGAGCTAAGAGGACTGTCTTCTTGAAGAGACTTGACCTAAAGACCTCCATAGAAGAACAAAATCCCTGGGCTACAGTTGAAAGCATCACCAAGATTCCTACTGCCTCCTCCATGCTGAAAATCACTTTTACTGATGTGACAATGGCTGCCCAAGCTATGGCTGAAGGCCTGGCCATATACCTTCATTAACTCCAGTCATATTGAAGCTGAGCGGTACCATCATATTACTCAATGCTGGAGTTGCTACTCTTACCTACACTTTACAAAAGACTGCCCCACAAAAGACAGAAAGTTCTGCTCTACCTGCGGGTCTGAAGGCCACGATTCCAAGACTTGTACTTCTACTGCCCCACTTAAGTGTCTCAACTGCAAAAACAATCACCATACTCTCGTTGCAAAGTGCCTCACTCGTCGTGAAATTCTGAAAAAAATCCAAGAAGCAGAACAGAAGAAGACACCTTCCAAGTCACCTACTTATGCTGCCATCACCAAACTCCAGGCCGACACAACAAAACTTTTAAAAGCTACCCAACCCACCACCACAGCTCAATCAGCTTCTGAACCTACGAAAATTCATTACTGTATGCTATATGCACACATGCATAATATGGCGTTACCAGGCTCCTTCAACACTGTTATTAATGAGCTCTTCCGATTGAACAACATGCCAAACTTTACTTTCCCAGACTCTTCACCATCTGCCGACATCATCAAGCTCACCCAAGAATTAGGCAACACCACAACACCTGAAATTCCATCTCCAAGAAACAACCAATCAGCGACTTCCAACATCACCACCACTGTGGACCAATCACCTGAGTCTTCCACCTCTTCTGCTACTACTAACGAACCGCTGCTTCATCTCCAACTCAACCACCAAAAGCCAAGAAAGCTAAGACACTTCCTCCTGAAAATCCACCTCAAGATACTCGAAGACCTGAAGAAATGGAAGAGGAAACAATATTTAGACCAACTGAACCCCTCACCTTCTATACATATAACCCTCACACCCCGTCGCTATATGCACCTCAGGTCATCTATTCCATGCACCATGGTAGTATCAAGTACACTGTTGCTCCTGGATGCGATCCCCACACTGAAACTGCCCTAATTGCAGACTTAGAAAAGGACAGCAAAAGTCTGCTCAAACTTAGTTTATTATCAAAACCTGCTTTCAAAAGATTGCAAAATGGCTCTACGACAGGAAGGAAAAACTAACAAAACGCAGATATGAAGAGTGTTATCCACCAATCAACGCTGATCCTCTCTCCTCTCCGCATACTTACCAATCATATTGAAACATGCCTCCCTCTCCATTCCGCTTCCCGCCGATCTCCAGCAACCAATCGCCGACCAGATCTACAGATCAACCACCATGATGCAGCCTGCACAGCTTGCCCACGTCGTCCACATTCTCAGCCAAGACCTGTTCTCTCCAGCTCTATCCCACGATCGTCTCAGCTGCTGGGTTAAGCCCTGGCTCTATTTCTACAACTAGGAACACTCCTCTCCTTCGCTATTCTTCGTCTGTCCCGTCTTCCCTACTCATCCCATTGGGATCTTACCTGAACTTGATCGTTCTACTTGTTCTGAGTGACGGTTTGAAGGAATATCGGGTGGTGTGAGTTTTCTTTGGTATTGTGATGTTGGCTGCTTGTGTAATGGTGTCCTGGATGAGATCAAGTTGAGTATCGATGTCAGAGATAGGTTTGTTGTTGTAGTCATAGGTGAGGTCAGCGTTCTTGTAGGAGAAGGAAGATGTGATTGGAATGATGACAGGGTTAGAGGAGATGTGTAAGATGACTGGGATGTGATCAGAGCCTGTAATAGGGCCAGGTGAGATGTAATGTTGAAATAAAGAGCTGACCCGGTTTGCCAGAATGATGTCTGGTTTGCCTTGGCCCGTGTTGTTGTAGAAGGTGTTGAAGTCTGGGCCGAGATGAATTAGGTGCCCATGGTTTGTGAAGTTGAGTAATTGGTGACCAAGTTGGTTGTTACTGGTGTGATGAAAGGCGGTGTGTTTGGCATTCATGTCAGCTAGTAGGTATGTTGGTGGATGGACTGACCACATCGACTCAAGGTTAAGGGACTGATTACCTCATTCTCCTCCTCTTCAAGTTTCTCCTTTGTATGGACTGATGAAGCCACTGTGTGGCGAAACGTTTCCTCAATAAAGATACCCAAGAGTTGCACATGTGTCTAATTTATCAACTTGTCGGTTCTCTGAACCATTCAACTACATTTCTTATATTCTTATGTTATTATGAAAGCAAAAGACTCGGCAGGAGATGCAACATTCCCCAGATGAAAAGGATGGGCGCCACGAGTACATTGAGAGACAACACAATAACTGTCCGGGGCCCAAGACTGTTCAACTGCCTCCCAGCATACATAAGGGGAATTTCCAATAGAGCCCTGACCATCTTCAAGAAGGTACTGGACAGGCACCTAAAGTCAGTACCTGAACAACCGGGCAGTGGTTCATACGTCAGCTTGTGTGCGGCCCGCAGTAATGGCCTGGTTGATCAGGTCCTGATCCACCATGAGGCCTGGTCTCAGACCGAGCCGCGGAGGTGTTGAGCCCCGAAACCCTCTCCAGGTACTCCAGGTATGCTATCCCACCCTTGTATCCCTGGTCTCCTCTTCTTGTATCCTTGGTCTCCACCTCTTGTACCCCTGGTCTCCACCTCTTGTACCCCTGGTCTCCACCTCTTGTACCCCTGGTCTCCACCTCTTGTACCCCTGGTCTCCACCTCTTGTACCCCTGGTCTCCACCTCTTGTACCCCTGGTCTCCACCTCTTGTACCCCTGGTCTCCACCTCTTGTACCCCTGGTCTCCACCTCTTGTACCCCTGGTCTCCACCTCTTGTACCCCTGGTCTCCACCTCTTGTACCCCTGGTCTCCACCTCTTGTACCCCTGGTCTCCACCTCTTGTACCCCTGGTCTCCACCTCTTGTACCCCTGGTCTCCACCTCTTGCACCCCGGGTCTCCACCTCTTGTATCCCTGGTCTCCACGTCTTGTATCCCTGGTCTCCACCTCTTGTTTCCTTGGTCACCACCTCTTGTATCCCTGGTCTCCACCTCTTGTTTCCTTGGTGACCATCTCTTGTATCCCTGGTCTCCACCTCTTGTATCCCTGGTCTCCACCTCTTGTATTCCTGGTCTCTACCTCTTGTATCCCTGGTCTCCACCTCTTGTACCCCTGGTCTTCTCTTCTGTACCCCTGGTCTCCTCTTCTTGTACCCCTGGTCTCCACCTCTTGTACCCCTGGTCTCCACCGCTTGTACCCCTGGTCTCCACCTCTTGCATCCCTGGTCTCCACCTCTTGTACCCCTGGTCTCCACCTCTTGTACCCCTGGTCTCCACCTCTTGTACCCCTGGTCTCCACCTCTTGTACCCCTGGTCTACACCTCTTGTATCCCTGGTCTCCAACTCTTGTACCCCTGGTCTCCACCTCTTGTTTCCTTGGTCACCACCTCTTGTATCCCTGGTCTCCACCTCCTGTATCCCTGGTCTTCACTTCTTGTACCCCTGGTCTCCTCTTCTTGTACCCCTGGTCTCCACCTCTTGTACCCATGGTCTCCTCTTCTTGTATCCCTGGTCTCCACCTCTTGTACCCCTGGTCTCCACCTCTTGTACCCCTGGTCTCCACCTCTTGTATCCCTGGTCTCCACCTCTTGTATCCCTGGTATCCACCTCTTGTATCCCTGGTCTCCATCTCTTGTTTCCTTGGTCTCCACCTCTTGTATCCCTGGTCTCCACCTCTTGTTTCCTTGGTCACCACCTCTTGTATCCCTGGTCTCCACCTCTTGTATCCATGGTCTCCACCTCTTGTATCCCTGGTCTCCACCTCTTGTTTCCTTGGTCACCACCTCTTGTATCCCTGGTCACCACCTCTTGTTTCCTTGGTCTCCACCTCTTGTATCCCTGGTCTCCACCTCCTGTTTCCTTGGTCACCACCTCTGTATCCCTGGTCTCCACCTCTTGTATCCCTGGTCTCCATCTCTTGTTTCCTTCATCTCCACCTCTTGTATCCCTGGTCTCCACCTCTTGTTTCCTTGGTCACCACCTCTGTATCCCTGGTCACCACCTCTTGTATCCCTGGTCCTCCACCTCTTGTTTCCCTTGGTCACCACCTCTTGTATCCCTGGTCACCACCTCTTGTATCCCTGGTCTCCACCTCTTGTATCCCTGGTCTCCACCTCTTGTTTCCTTGGTCACCACCTCTTGTATCCCTGGTCTCGACCTCTTGTATCCCTGGTCTCCACCTCTTGTATCCCTGGTCTCCACCTCTTGTTTCCTTGGTCTCCACCTCTTGTATCCCTGGTCTCCACCTCTTGTTCCCTTGGTCTCCACCTCTTGTATCCCTGGTCTCCACCTCTTGTTTCCTTGGTCTCCACCTCTTGTATACCTGGTCTCCACCTCTTGTATCCCTGGTCTCCACCTCTTGTATCCCTGGTCTCCACCTCTTTTATCCCTGGTCTCCACCTCTTGTACCCCTGGTCTCCACCTCTTGTATGCCTGGTCTCCACCTCTTGTATCCCTGGTCTCCACATCTTGTACCCCTGGTCTCCACCTCTTGTATCCCTGGTCTCCACCTCTTGTATCCCTGGTCTCCACCTCTTGTACCCCTGGTCTCCTCTTCTTGTATCCCTGGTCTCCACCTCTTGTACCCTGGTCTCCACCTCTTGTACCCCTGATCTCCACCTCTTGTACCCCTGGTCTCCACCTCTTGTACCCCTGGTCTCCACCTCTTGTTTCCTTGGTCACCACCTCTTGTATCCCTGGTCTCCAACTCTTGTATCCCTGGTCTCCACCTCCTGTATCCCTGGTCTTCACTTCTTGTACCCCTGGTCTCCTCTTCTTGTACCCCTGGTCTCCCCCTCTTGTACCCATGGTCTCCTCTTCTTGTATCCCTGGTCTCCACCTCTTGTACCCCCGGTCTCCTCTTCTTGTACCCCTGGTCTCCACCTCTTGTATCCCTGGTCTCCACCTCTTGTATCCCTGGTCTCCACCTCTTGTATCCCTGGTCTCCATCTCTTGTTTCCTTGGTCTCCTCCTCTTGTATCCCTGGTCTCCACCTCTTGTATCCCTGGTCTCCACCTCTTGTTTCCTTTGTCACCACCTCTTGTATCCCTGGTCTCCACCTCTTGTATCCCTGGTCTCCACCTCTTGTATCCCTGGTCTCCACCTCTTGTACCCCTGGTCTCCACCTCTTGTATGCCTGGTCTCCACCTCTTGTACCCCTGGTCTCCACATCTTGTACCCCTGGTCTCCACCTCTTGTATCCCTGGTCTCCACCTCTTGTACCCCTGGTCTCCACCTCTTGTTTCCTTGGTCACCACCTCTTGTATCCCTGGTCTCCATCTCTTGTTTCCTTGGTCTCCACCTCTTGTATCCCTGTTCTCCACCTTTTGTTTCCTTGGTCTCCACCTCTTGTTTCCTAGGTCACCACCTCTTGTATCCCTGGTCTCCACCTCTTGTATCCCTGGTCTCCACCTCTTGTTTCCTAGGTCACCACCTCTTGTATCCCTGGTCTCCACCTCTTGTATCCCTGGTCTCCACCTCTTGTATCCCTGGTCTCCACCTCTTGTACCCCTGGTCTCCACCTCTTGTTTCCTTGGTCTCCACCTCTTGTATCCCTGGTCTCCACCTCTTGTTTCCTTGGTCACCACCTTTTTGTATCCCTGGTTTGCACCTCTTGTATCCCTTGGTCACCACCTCTTGTTTCCTTGGTCACCACCTCTTGTATCCCTGGTCTCCACCTCTTGTATCCCTGGTCTCCACCTTTTGTACCCCTGGTCTCCACCTCTTGTACCTCTGGTCTCCACCTCTTGTACCCCTGGTCTCCACCTCTTGTATCTCTGGTCTCCACCTCTTGTACCCCTGGTCTCCACCTCTTGTACCCCTGGCTCCACCTTTTGTACCCCTGGTCTCCACCTCTTGTACTCTGGTCTCCACACCTCTTGTACCCCTGGTCTCCACCTCTTGTATCTCTGGTCTCCACCTCTTGTACCCCTGGTCTCCACCTCTTGTGCCCCTGATCTCCTCTTCTTGTACCCCTGGTCTCCACCTCTTGTACCCCTGCTCTCCTCTTCTTGTATCCCTGGTCTCCACCTCTTGTATCCGTGGTCTCTACCTCTTGTACCCCTGGTCTCCATCTCTTGTATCCCTGGTCTCCACCTCTTGTATCCCTGGTCTCCACCTATTGTACCAATGGTCTCCACCTCTTGTACCCCTGGTCTCCACCTCTGGTATCCCTGGTCTCCACCTCTTGTACCCCTGGTCTTCACCTCTTGTACCCCTGGTCTTCACCTCTTGTATCCCTGGTCTCCACCTCTTGTACCCTTGATCTCCACCTCTTGTACCCCTGGTCTCCACCTCTTGTAGCCCTGGTCTCCACGTCTTGTAGCCCTGGTCTCCACCTCTTGTTTCTTTGGTCACCACCTCTTGTATCCCTGGTCTCCACCTCTTGTATCCCTGGTCTACACCTCTTGTACCCCTGGTCTCCACCTCTTGTTTCCTTGGTCTCCACCTCTTGTATCCCTGGTCCCCACCTCTTGTTTCCTTGGTCACCGCCTCTTGTACCCCTGGTCTCCACCTCTTGTTTCCTTGGTCTCCACCTCTTGTATCCCTGGTCTCCACCTCTTGTTTCCTTGGTCTCCACCTCTTGTACCCCTGGTCTCCACCTCTTGTATCTCTGGTCTCCACCTTTTGTATTCTTGGTCTCCACCTCTTGTTTCCTTGGTCTCCACCTCTTGTATCCCTGGTCTCCACCTCTTGTATCTCTGGTCTCCACCTCTTGTATTCTTGGTCACCACCTCTTGTTTCCTTGGTCTCCACCTCTTGTATCCCTGGTCTCCACCTCTTGTTTCCTTGGTCTCCACCTCTTGTACCCCTGGTCTCCACCTCTTGTATCTCTGGTCTCCACCTCTTGTATTCTTGGTCACCACCTCTTGTTTCCTTGGTCTCCACCTCTTGTATCCCTGGTCTCCACCTCTTGTTTCCTTGGTCTCCACCTCTTGTACCCCTGGTCTCCACCTCTTGTATCCCTGGTCTCCACCTCTTGTACCCCTGGTGTCCACCTCTTGTATCGTTGGTCTCCACCTCTTGTTTCCTTGGTCTCTACCTCTTGTATCCCTGGTCTCCACCTCTTGTTTCCTTGGTCTCTACCTCTTGTATCCCTGGTCTCCACCTCTTGTTTCCTTGGTCTCTACCTCTTGTATCCCTGGTCTCCACCTCTTGTTTCCTTGGTCTCCGTCTCATGTATCCCTGGTCTCTGTCTCATATATCCCTGGTCTCTCATCTTTGTATCTCCGAGGTGATTGAGACACTTATGCAACATATGGGAATATTTATTAAGGAAACGTTTCGCCACACATTGACTTCGTCAGTCGAATACAAAGTAGAAATGGGCAAGGAGAGGAGGAGTTTGAGGCAATCAGTCCCTCAGCCTGGAGTCGATGTGTTCAGTCCATCACATCCCCGTGGTCTCAATAGTTCAAAATTCTCAAGGTTATACTCTCAGGTATTTGTGTAACAATATGTGAGAGGTCTCTCCGGACGTTCCTGCAGGTATTTTGGAGTCAGTATGTGAGAGGTTTCTCTGGACGTTCCTGCAGGTATTTTGGAGTCAATATGTGAGAGGTTTCTCTGGACGTTCCTGCAGGTATTTTGGAGTCAATATGTGAGAGGTTTCTCCGGATGTTCCTGCAGGTATTTTGGAATCAATATGTGAGAGGTTTCTCCGGACGTTCCTGCAGGTATTTTGGAGTCAATATGTGAGAGGTTTCTCCGGACGTTCCTGCAGGTATTTTGGAGTCAGTATGTGAGAGGTTTCTCTGGACGTTCCTGCAGGTATTTTGGAGTCAGTATGTGAGAGGTTTCTCTGGACGTTCCTGCCGGTATTTCGGAGACAATATGTGAGAGGTTTCTCTTGACGTTCCTGCGGGTATTTTGGAGACAATATGTGAGAGGTTTCTCTTGACGTTCCTGCGGGTATTTTGGAGACAATATGTGAGAGGTTTCTCTTGACGTTCCTGCAGGTATTTTGGAAACAATATTGGAGAGGTTTCTCTGTTTCTCCTGCAAATATTTTGGAGACAATATGTGAGAGGTTTCTCTGGACGTTCCTGCAGGTATTTTTGAGACAATATGTGAGAGGTTTCTCTGGACGTTCCTGCAGGTATTTTGGAGACAATATGTGAAAGGTTTCTCTGAACGTTCCTGCAGGTTCGAGGAACCCTGAAGCCTCATTTTCGTCTTTCTTGTAAAGGAAGCTCAAGCCACGTACATGTGTACGTGACTATCTTATCCTAGAAAAAAAATGGGTTCTTACTTGTGTTTGGAAATTCATTGCGTTTATATGGGATGGAAAATCTACCATTATGTTTTATGAGGTGATTTTTTTTTTTTTGCAGAGTAGACTAGGAAGAGAATAGTAAATGTATCAGAAAATTGGCTTTAAACTCCACTGACCAGGTGGTCAAAAATGTAACAGTGAGCAAGGAAAAATGAAATTTTTTCTCATGACAAAAAATATATTGAATATACTCAGTTTTTTTTCTCGTAACATATTAGAAATATTACAATATCACAGAGATTCTCAACAAGGTATCCAGATTTTTAGGAAAGTGTGAGGAGAGTTATCTTTGGCTCGCCAAACTAAAGTGAAGACTGATGGTCTCAAGATCAGTCTTGATGCCCAGTCAACCAGGAAAGGGAAGGTTCCTTGACGCTGGTGAGGGGCTCTTGATCTAGGGAACTGGATCTGTGCTCCGGTTTCTTGAATTGAGCCTGAATACCTTCCATCACCCCCCCTCCCTCAAGACTGAGGGACTGATTACCTCAGAGTCCGTTCCCAGTGTTTCTCTACATTGACTGGAGAAACTGTTCCAGGATAAGGATTGCCAAGAGTTGCACAAGTGTCTTATGTATAATCTCGTTATAATATAGTTACATCATGTGACCAATGTTTCCTATAAGAACATAAGAAAGGAGGAACACTGCGGCAGGCCTACTGACCCATACTATGCAGGTCCTTCACAGTCTCTCCCAATTTTCAATGCCACCCAAGAAATAAGCTTTGATAAATCGATCCATCCCGCGCAAGTCCCACTCAAATCCAACCCCTCTCACTCATTGAACATTAAAATGGTATAAAATACCGACAGGTTGTTAGGTAAGACACATATGCAACAGTTAGGTATCTTTATTTCGAAACGTTTCGCCTACACAGTAGGCTTCTTCAGTCGAGTACAGAAAAGTTGATAGAAGCAGAAGATACTTGAAGACGATGTAATCAGTCCATCACCCTTAAAGTTTTGAGGTGGTCAGTCCCTCAGTCTGGAGAAGAGCATTGTTCCATAGTATGAAACAATATGGAGATGAAGTGACAGGATGGAGCCTTATATAGCACCATGAGGTGAGACGTAGGTCACTAGAAGAGGTAAGAACTCAGATGTTGGGAGGTCAGGTCCCTCTCAAATCCAGCCGTTCTCACTAGTAGAGGTTGTCGAAGTTGATTGTAGGTCTGTACCAAGATACCCTTGTGTTGCAGTGTCTGACAGATTGAACATTAAAATGGTATAAAATACCGACAGGTTGTTAGGTAAGACACATATGCAACAGTTAGGTATCTTTATTTCGAAACGTTTCGCCTACACAGTAGGCTTCTTCAGTCGAGTACAGAAAAGTTGATAGAAGCAGAAGATACTTGAAGACGATGTAATCAGTCCATCACCCTTAAAGTTTTGAGGTGGTCAGTCCCTCAGTCTGGAGAAGAGCATTGTTCCATAGTATGAAACAATATGGAGATGAAGTGACAGGATGGAGCCTTATATAGCACCATGAGGTGAGACGTAGGTCACTAGAAGAGGTAAGAACTCAGATGTTGGGAGGTCAGGTCCCTCTCAAATCCAGCCGTTCTCACTAGTAGAGGTTGTCGAAGTTGATTGTAGGTCTGTACCAAGATACCCTTGTGTTGCAGTGTCTGACAGATTGAACATTAAAATGGTATAAAATACCGACAGGTTGTTAGGTAAGACACATATGCAACAGTTAGGTATCTTTATTTCGAAACGTTTCGCCTACACAGTAGGCTTCTTCAGTCGTGTACAGAAAAGTTGATAGAAGCAGAAGACACTGCAACACAAGGGTATCTTGGTACAGACCTACAATCAACTTCGACAACCTCTACTAGTGAGAACGGCTGGATTTGAGAGGGACCTGACCTCCCAACATCTGAGTTCTTACCTCTTCTAGTGACCTACGTCTCACCTCATGGTGCTATATAAGGCTCCATCCTGTCACTTCATCTCCATATTGTTTCATACTATGGAACAATGCTCTTCTCCAGACTGAGGGACTGACCACCTCAAAACTTTAAGGGTGATGGACTGATTACATCGTCTTCAAGTATCTTCTGCTTCTATCAACTTTTCTGTACTCGACTGAAGAAGCCTACTGTGTAGGCGAAACGTTTCGAAATAAAGATACCTAACTGTTGCATATGTGTCTTACCTAACACCCTCTCACTCATGTATTTATCCAACCTAAATTTGAAACTACCCAGGATTTTAGCCTCAATAACCCAACTAGGTAGACTGTTCCACTCATCAACTACCCTATTTCCAAACCAATATTTTCCTATATCCTTTCTAAATCTAAACTTGTCTAATTTGAATCCATTACTGCGGGTTCTCTCTTAGAGAGATATCCTCAAGACCTTATTAATATCTCCTTTGTTAATACCCATCTTCCACTTATACACTTACACTGCAACAAATGCTGTACTTCCTGATTTATTCTGGATATCATTTGTCCTTGCTATCAGTGACGTATTATATCACCTTCGTATTTCAGTCTTGCGCTGTTGGTGAGATTTAATTTGATTTATAAGTAGATCCCGGGTGCTTAGGGGGATATTCTGTCTCCTCATAAATGAGGGTTCAAGAATGTCACGGTCATTCTTTATGGATTCTTTTCATAGGATCGCTAAATAATAGTGAACGAGAGTCAGTCAAAATAAGGCAAATAATGAAGTGGAAGAATGGACAAAATAGAAAATTCTCTTTTGGGCGTCCCTGGAGGGCCGGAGGGTCGCTAGCAGTTCACAAGTGCCAAATCTGGATTTTCACCGCTATTACCACCAGGATCAGGTCATAGAGGAAGTACAGTAGACTGCACTTTTGCTGTAATATGAACAGCTGGCACACCTAGCTGCTCGTGAGCTATAGCCTCAGAGAACAAAACTCATCTGTTGCATAGCCACATCAGGAGGAAAACAATAGTCAAGGATCAGGTAATCAGGCTGAGGAAGGAAGAAGGGAAGATCACATGAAACGACAAAGAAGTATGTGAAGAGCTCAACATGAGATTTAAACAAGTATCTACAGTAGAGACAGAAATAACTCCAGAAAGCCGGCATGGTGGGGTACACCATCAACTGCTAGACTCAATACATACAACCGAGGAGGAGGTGAAAAGGCTAAGTGAACTAGATACCTCAAAGGCGATGGGGCCAGACAACATCTCTCCCTGGGTTCTGAGAGAGGGAGCAGAGGCGTTCTGTGTGACACTAACAGCAATGTTCAACATATCTATCGAAACAGGCCGACTACCTGAGGTGTGGAAGACAGCAAATGTAGTCCCAATTTTTAAAAAAGGAGACAGGCAGGCAGCGTAAACTACAGACCAGAATCACTGACAAGTATAGTATGCAAAGTGAACATTAAATTGGTATAAAATACCGACAGGTTGTTAGGTAAGACACATATGCAACAGTTAGGTATCTTTATTTCGAAACGTTTCGCCTACACAGTAGGCTTCTTCAGTCGAGTACAGAAAAGTTGATAGAAGCAGAAGATACTTGAAGACGATGTAATCAGTCCATCACCCTTAAAGTTTTGAGGTGGTCAGTCCCTCAGTCTGGAGAAGAGCATTGTTCCATAGTATGAACCAATTTAATGTTCAATCTGTCAGACACTGCAACACAAGGGTATCTTGGTACAGACCTACAATCACCTTCGACAACCTCTACTAGTGAGAACGGCTGGATTTGAGAGGGACCTGACCTCCTAACATCTGAGTTCTTACCTCTTCTAGTGACCTACGTCTCACTTCTTGGCGCTATATAAGGCTCCATCCTGCCACTTCATCTCCATATTGTTTCATACTATGGAACAATGCTCTTCTCCAGACTGAGGGACTGACCACCTCAAAACTTTAAGGGTGATGGACTGATTACATCGTCTTCAAGTATCTTCTGCTTCTATCAACTTTTCTGTACTCGACTGAAGAAGCCTACTGTGTAGGCGAAACGTTTCGAAATAAAGATACCTAACTGTTGCATATGTGTCTTACCTAACACATAGTATGCAAAGTCATGGAGAAGATTATCAGGAGAAAAGTGGTGGAACACCTAGAAAGGAATGATCTTATTCACGACAACCAGCACGGTTTCAGGTAAGGGAAATCATGTGTCTCGAACCTACTGAGCTTTACGACAAAATGACGGTAGTAAGACAAAAGAAAGAGAGAGAGAGAGAGAGAGAGGTGGGAAGATTACATTTTCTTGGACTGTAAGAAGGCATTTGACACAGTTCCGCCCAAGAGATTAGTGCAAAAGCTTGAGGATCAGGTAGGTATAATAGGGAAGGCACTGAAGTGAATCAAAGAATACCTGACAGGAAGGAAACAAGGAGTCATGGTACGTGTCGAGGTGTCAGAGTGGGCGCCTGTGACGAGCGGGGTTCCACAGGGGTCAGTCCTAGAACTTGTGCTATTTCTGGTATATCTGAATGATATAACGGCAGGATAGACTCAGAAGTGTCCTTGTTTGCAGATGATGTGAAACTAATAAGGAGAATTCAATCGGATGAGGATCAAGCAGGACTACGAAGGATCTGGACAGGCTGCAGGCCTGGTCCAGCAACTGGCTCCTGGAGTTTAACCCCCACCAAGTGCAAAGTTATGAAGATCGGGAAAGGGTAAAGGAGACCGCAGAGAGAGTAAAGGTTTGCAAAGAGACTAGTTCCAGAGTTAAGGGGTAAGTCCTACAAGGAGAAATTCAGGGAAATCTACCCGACGACACCGGAGGACAGGAGGGGTAGGGGGGACATGATAAAGATATATCAAATACAGAGAGGAATTGACAAGGTGGACAGAGAGAGGATGTTCCAGAGATGGGACACTACAACAAGGGGTCACAACTGGAAGCTGAAGACTCAGATGAGCCACAGGGATGTTATCATTTCTCCAGTCATAGAGTTGTCAGGAAGTGGAAATAGTCTGGGAAGTGATGTAGTGGAGGCAGGATCCATACTTAGGTTTAAGAAGAGATATGATAAGGTTCGTGGAGCTGGAAAAGTGTGGACTTAGTGACGACAATTAGGCGAGTAGTTTTAATTGATAGAAATAGATCAATGAACATGGATACTTATTGTACAATGGGTAGAAATATATTTCTTCATTGTATAAAGCTCAGTATTTTGTCTGACAGTCGGTGATGGAACAGCGACACAAATCCATGGAAAATAATATACTAGCCTCGTAATCCACACCGGCTTTGTTTTATATTTTTTTCCACGTTCTGTCGCTTTTAGTAGGTTATCCTCTCGATATTTAGAATTTTTATCTGAAATTTAGTCCACAATCCTATTGGGAACTTCAAAGAGTTATTATGTGTCTCAAAATATGGATTTATTTTGAAAAATGACGTAGTGACGCTTTGTGGTCTCACCAACCTCGCAAGATTGTGTAAGATCACGCAGTATGGAAGTAACAGAGGGGAGGGAGAGGAAGAGGGAGAGGAGAGAGAGAGGGAGAGAGAGAGAGAGAGAGAGAGAGAGAGAGAGAGAGAGAGAGAGAGAGAGAGAGAGAGAGAGAGAGAGAGAGAGAGAGAGAGAGAGAGAGAGAGAGAGAGAGAGAGAGAGAGAGAGAGAGATCTGCTTACCTGATACCGACACTATTGTTAAAGGACTGGAAGTCGCACATTGAGGTCAACTCAGCAGCAAATAACTGGTGGAATTCTGTCAGCACTTGGGTTCCACAGATATATAGAGTTCAAAACACTACAATTGGAGATTCTATGGATTCCTTTGACCACCAGAGAGGGAACAGATCCATTTTCTACAACGAAGCAAGACTTTGTACACCTGCCAGTTCACCTGCCATCACTGCTTCAACACCTGACAGTGCAAATAACATCATTGATCTAACATCTGCCAACACACCTTCCAACACTACTAAAATATCTGCCAGTACATCTGGCAGCAGTGCTCCGTCTGCCAACACTAAGTTAGGATTTTCACCACCACGAACGAAGACACCTACAGCCGTCTCACCTCCCACCAAACACAGTCCCAGGAAAACACTCACCAGGTTCATAATCAACAGGCTCACCAGCGTCGGAACCTACGGAAACACGAGAGGTACAATAAATAGGAGTCCACCATCCAAGGCACCTAGGCAGTGCTCTAACTGTCACTGGAGGGGGCACACCACTGACAACTGCCTGTGAGATACCAGGTGCAATTACTACCACAAGAGGGGACATCAGGAGGACCAATGTCGGAAGAAAAAAACACTTGCCAGACAGGATCACCTGTTTAGAAATCTGTTCTCGGAACAAACTAGCAGGATCTCTGAATTGGTGAGCACACTCACACTTCACCCACCCAGCTACTCCTATCTCAGCCCAGCAGGTGGTATTTGTGCCTTATACAAGACCACAGACCTACATCCTAGCAGCTGCCTCGGTGCCCTACCTGTCCCAAGGGCAGGCACCTTGCACACCTTACATCCCCACCACCTCAAGCTGAACACATCATGAGGAGCCAGTCTATCAGCATCCTGCCAGCCAACATTAGAGGATTCATTATTAATGTTGGAGAGCTCACACACAGTTTCGTAAACACTTGACGTCCCGACATGATGGCTATAGTTGAAACATTTTTGGACGACAGGACTTCGGAAAATTTTGCAATAATTGCTGGCAACACCTCATGGATGAGAAGAGACAGGCAGTGACATGGAGGTGTTGCTGTGTGCTTCTCTAAAAGTGTACATGCCCAGCACATTGATGTTGACATCCCAATTCACCTAGAAATGTTCTTCAAGCTCTGCATAAACACTAGTACCTCTGTACTAGTATGTGCAATGTACAGACCTCAGTGGCAACATGCAGACCCTATCAACTTCCTAATGGAAAATGTGGACTCCCTTTCGTTCCAACACAACTGTCAACATATTATAATTGTTGGTGACCTCAACCAACACCTTATACAGAGGGACTTTGATGATCTTCTTGCAGTGTTTGACATGAGAAACTTTGTTGATTTCCTTACTCACATCTCTGGCTAGTCCGTCGACCCAGTAGTGAGTGAGCTTTCAGAAGGCATAGTCACCTGTCAACAACTCTCCTATGTTGGATCGTCTGACTACAAGGCTACTTTTACAACAGATCCCAACAGAATGAGGTGAGGAATCTTCACGTACAACCTGGCTGTGGGAAAGAGGAAACTGGCCAGCCCTTTGCTCTGAACTCGGCACCACCGATTGGAATGCTCTTCTCAAAGGGGATGTTGACAACCAAGTGAATGCCTTAACTAGACACATCCATAATCTACAAGAAGAAAACGTTCCTCACCGGCAGTATGTGACGAAGCCTACAGATCAGTCTTGGCTTGGATTTCGTTGTTGAGAGGCTGCTACTGCTAAGTACAAGGCTTGGAGAAGATATGATAGATATCTCACTACCTATAACAGGAATCTGTACAGGCAAGCCTTTAGGCATATGGGTGAAGTTCAAAAGTGGGCAATTTCTAAATGGGAGGATGACACAAAAAGAAAGTAGCGTTAGGTAGAGTGGGTTCCAAAACCTGGTGGTTCTTGGTCAACGACAGACAAGGTTATCTGCCTGATGCAGATAACTTTGTCAGATAAACTTGTCAAAATGCAAGTTCCTGATCCAGCGAGAGACCCTCCTTGGCTGTCTGCAAGAACTGTGTCAAGACTGTCAGTGGTGACAATAAGACAGGAGGTGTATCATCTTATATCGCTGGGCCATGAAAAAGCTGTGGACCCTGACATGCTGAACCTACAAAAATCTAATCTGAGCTGAAGATTGCCAAGTAGATGTGCAGACCAGCTAACAGTACTATAACTCGCACCTATCAGCACTGTCTAGCACAGTGTAAATAGTCTTCTCTGTAGAAAGAGGCAAATGTAGTCCCTGTTCACAAAAAAAAGGGTCAGAACAGAAATCAGTAACTACAGACAAGTGTCACTCTTGTTAATCACCGATGTTTTTGGACTACAGAACTTAAGAAAATTTTGCTAGAATTGCTATGTGCACCTCACAGATGAGAAGAAACAGGCATTGAGGCGTTGTCGTGTGCTTTTTAAAAGTGTACATGCCCAACACATTGATGTCATTCCTGATCACCTGGAAATGATGTTCTTTAAGCAATAGATAAGCGCAAGTACCTTGTACTAGCATGTACAACGTAGAGGCCACAATGTCAGCAAGCAGACCTCATCAACTTTCTGATGGGAAACGTGTACTCCTTTCTGCTTCAACATAAATGTCAACATATAATACCAGGTGACCTCGACCAACATCTTATACAGAGGAATTTTGGCGAATTCCTTGCGGTATTTCACATGATAAACTTTGTTGACTTATCTACTAATATTCCTGGTTCCTCACATGACCCAGTAGTGAGAGATCTATCTGAAGGCATAGTCATTTGCCAAATCCTTTGCTATTTTGCATCATCTGACCACAAGGCTGTGTTTACGCACAACCCGTGGAAAAAAGGAAACTGGCCAGTTCTTTGCTCTGAGCTCGCCACTTCCGATTGGAATGCTCTTCTCCAAGGTGATGTTGACATCGAAGTGAATGCCTTCACTGAACACGTCCTTAATCTCCAATATAAATACATCTTTCACCGGCAGTATGTGACGAAGCCTTCAGATCAGCCTTGGTTCGGGTTTCGATGTCGGGAAGCCGCTACTGCTAAATACAAGGCTTGGAGAATGTTTAAGAGGCGTCCCACTATCAATAACAGAATCCAGCACAGGAAAGCCTGTTGGTAAATGGAAGAAGTCCAAATGTGAGCCATTTCTAGATGGGAGTTTAACATAAAGAAAACTGGCATCAGGTAGAATGGGCTCCAAAACCTGGTGGTCCTTGGTAAAGGGGGATCCCGTTTCTTCTAGAAGTCAAGAGAAAACTGACAAAATTTCTGGACACTCGCCAAGATGCAAGTTCCTGATCTAGTAAGGGAACCTTTGTTAACTGCAAGAACTGTTTTCAAAGGTTTGCAGACAATAAGATAGGATGAAGTGTGTCTTCTCCTTAAATCCCTGGACCAGGAAAAGGCTACGCCCAGACAAGGTAAACCCAAGATTTTTGAGTCGATATGCAGACCAGTTCTCATCATTAACTCGCATCTATCAGCACTGCTAAGCACAGTGCAAATAACCTTCTCTGCGGAAAGAGACAAATGTTTCTGTACACAAAATGAAATGCAGAACGGAAATCAGCAACTACAGACCAGTGTCACTCCTGTAAAACACTGGAAAGATCCTTGAAACAATATTCCCACGACAGATGACAGCGTTTTGTCGATTACCACTCAAAGAATAAAAAGGCACTCACTTTGTGACCGTCAATATGGCTTCAGAGAAGGCCCCTTTGCTGCTGATCTTCTCTTGAAACTCTTCAGTAAGTGGCACCAGTCACTTGACGAATCCAAGATCAACTGTGTAGTAGCAATGGACATCGCTGGTGCTTTCGACCGAGTATGGCACAAGGGACTCTTGGGAAAATTGCATGCATTGGGAGTGGTTGGCTTTTCACTATGCCTACTTAGTGATTACCTTCAAAGAATATCTCTAAGTGTAGTTCTCAATGAGACAGTCAAGAAGAGCAACACTAATGGTGCCAGTGTGTCACAGGGGAACGTGCTTGGGCTATTGTTTTGGAATGTCTAATTCAATGATCTTCAGCTTCTCCCAGAATCCCAGGTATTTTCAGACAACTGTACTCTTATATTTATCCATGAGAGGAAATGCCAACTGTTCTAAGTAACACATTTCCAGCTTACAGCTATGTCAGCCTGGGGAAAGCGATGGCAAGTTACATGTGCTTCTGAGAAAACAAATGATGATGGTCTCTAGGCAAATGATGGTAATGATGGAGCAGTAGTAAGAATGAATGAGAGAGAGATGGTACTCGAAGATGTTGACATCCTCGGGGTGAAATTCGACTCCAAACTGACTATGAAGAACCACGTAGTAAATCTTGCAAACAAAGAGGTCAGGAAGCTTACAGCACTTGGATGTATCTGACACCACAACTTAAAAGTAGATGCTGCAAGACTGTACGAGTCATAAGTGAGCTCACACCTTGAGTATGATCCACTTTCTTGGATTGCCTGCTCCAGTATCATCCACGACTTCTTGACAGAATAGAGACCAAAGCAAGACGACTCATCTCTCGTTTGGACCTAACCTGGATAGATCCGACACTTCAGCAGATTCTTCAGCACTAGAGGGATGTGGGTGGCCTTACTGTTACGTTCAAGATCACTCCGTGGTCAGCGAGAAGAGAGGGTCCGTGCATCAAGATGGGAAACAAACAGCAACTACACTCTGGTTGTACTCCTCTCAAGAACAACATATCCGAAATCATTTATTTCTAGGATAACTTGTTCGTACAGCCCAATGATACTGAATAAATAAACCCGTATGGCCAAATGAAATTGCTGGCCCACAGGTGGCTCCAACCTCACCCAGTTCCCTATTTGTATATCTCATGACAATAAAGAGGCTTTCAAATGAGCTGATGTAGGTAACAGCATTTAGCTTGTAAATAAAGGCAGGAACACTTAAAATAACACTGTAAATAACAGCTTTGTGGAGAGAGAGAGAGAGAGAGAGAGAGAGATTCAGTGCATTTATCCCCCAAGAGATCTGTGCAAGAAAGACTGGTCTGGTAGCACTAATGACTCCACATTCTCCAGAATAAACTTGTGTTTTGTAGCTGGCAGGATGACACTGGAAGAAAGAAAATGGGAGGAGGAGGAAACTGATGATGGGGGATAAAGGAGGACCTGGTGCTAAGTGGATTTAGACACGAGGTAGCAGACCTAAAGAAAGTGAAATTAGTCTCACGAATTGAGGGAGTAATGAATAAACAAATATTTAAGAAAAATATAGAACGAGAAAGAATGGAGATAAGAAGTAGTTGAAGAAAAGGGAACCAAATGCTACGAGAATCTAACGGAGCCGAAGAAGGAACTAGAAAAACTGAAGGAAAGGAGAAATGAGAGATTGTGATGGAAATAACAGGTGAGGAAACAGTAGGAAGGGACGAGGGAAGAGGAATTACCTCTCGATAATTCTTTGATGAGACCAGGAAGCACGGACAGGGGAACCAAGAGAGAAACTGATCACAACAAACAGGACATTCTGAATGTAAACAACGGCAGGAAGAAGTCGCTGATGAGGAAGAAGTCGCTGATGAGGAAGAAGTCGCTGATGATTCATGGTCTTCGTGATGAGATCGGGAGGACAGGTGATGATACATGGATGGAGGATGAATATCAGATTCAAATTGTTGTTGAATTGACAGAGGGAATGACCAAAGTAGAGTAGATAGTAAATTATCAAAGAACTGGAAGGTAGTCAAGGGGAGA
>NC_069453.1:1086702-1136702 GCF_026875155.1 Cherax quadricarinatus | reverse complement strand
TTCAGAATGCTGAGGTCAGGTGGAGAATGTTGAGGTCAAGTGGAGAATGTTGAGGTCAGGTGGAGAACGCTGAGGTCAGGTTCAGAATGTGAGGTCAGGTTCAGATGCAGCATCTCTCACCTGACCTTCAACATTCTCCACCTGACCTAACATTCTCCACCTGACATCAACATTCTCCACTGACCTCAACATTCTCACCTGACCTCAACGTTTCCCACTGACCTCAACATTCTCACCCTGACCTTCAACATTCTCCACCTGACCTCAACATCTCAACCAGACCTCAACATTATCCACCTGACCTCAAATTCTCCACCTGACCTCAACATTCTCCACCTGACCTCAACTTTCTCCACCTGACCTCAACATCTACACCTGCCCTCAACATTCTCCACCTGACCTCACATTTCCTCCTAACCTCAGCTTTCTCCCACCTGGACCCTCAACATTCTCCACCTGACCTAACCATTCTCCACCCTGACCTCAACATTCTCCACCTGACCTTAACATTCTCCACCTGACCTCATACATTCTCCCACCTGACCTCAACATTCTCCACCTGACCTCAAAACATTCTCCACTGACCTCAACATTCTCCACCTGACCTCAACATTCTCCACCTGACCTCAACATTCTCCACCATGACCTCAACATTCTCACCTGACCTCAACATTCTCCACTGACCTAAACATTCTCCACCGACCTCGAAATTTTCCACCTGGACCTCGAGCATTCTCACCTGACTCAGCATTCTCCACCTGGACCTCAGCATTCTCCCACCTGACCTCAGCGTTCTCCACATGACCTCAGCATATCCACCTGACTCAACATTCTCCACCTGACCTAGCATTCTCCACCTGACCTCAGCATTCTCCACTGGACCTCAGCATTCTCCACCTACCTCAAGCATTCTCACACTGACCTCAGTCATTCTCCACATGACCTCAAACATTCTCCACCGGACCTTCAACATTCTCCACCTGACCTCATCATTCTCCACATGACCTAAAACATTCTCCACCTGACCTAAACATTCTCCACCTGACCTCCAAATTCTCCACTGACCTCAACATTCTCCACCTGACCTCAACATTCTCACCTGACCTCAACATTCTCACCTGACCTCAACTTTCCTCCACCTGGATCATCAAATTCTCCACCTGACCTCAACATTCTCCCCGACCTCAACATTCTCCACCTGACCTCAACATCTCCACCCTGACCTCCAAAAATTTCACCTGACCTCAACAATTCTCCACCTGACCTCAACTTTCTCCACCTGAACCTCAACATTCTCCACCTGACCTCTACATTCGCCACCTGACCTCTACATTCTCACCTGACTCAACATTCTCTCCTGACCTCCAACATTCTCCACCTGACCTCAACATTCTCCACCTGCATAAACATTCTCCACCTGACCTCAACATTCTCCCCACCTGACCTCAACTTTCTCCACCTGACCTCACATTCTCCACCTGACCTCCAACAATTCTCTCACCTGACCTCACATTCTCCATGACCTCAACATTCTCCACCTTACCTCAAACTGTAGTCCACCTGACCTCAACATTCGCCACCTGACCTCACTTTCTCCACCTGAATCTCAACATTTCACTCCACCTGACCTCAACATTCTCACACCTGACCTCAAACATTCTCCACCTGATTTCAACATTCTACCACCTGACCTCAACATTCTCACTGACCTCAACATTCTCACCTGACCTCAACATTTTCCACCTGGTCCTCAACATTCTCCAACCTGTCCTCTACATTCTCACCTGACCTCAACATTCTCACTGACCTCAACATTCTCCTCCTGACCTCAACATTTCCTCCTGACCTCACATTCTCACCTGACCTTCAACATTCTCACGGACCTCAACATTCTCCACCTGGACCTCAACATCTCCACCTGACTCAGCATTCTGAACCTGACTCAACCATTCTCCACCTGACTCAACATTCTCCACCTGACCTCAAACATCCCCAACTGACCTCAACTTTCTCCACCTGACCCTCACATTCTCCCACCTGACCTCAACATTCTCCACTCCTGTCCTTCAACATTCTCCTCACGCATCAACATTCCCAGCCTACCTCAACATTTCTCCACCTGACCTAACATTCTCCACCATCGCCCTCAACATTCTCCACCTGACCTCAACATTCTCCACCTGACATCAACATTATCCCACCTGACCTAACATTCTCCACTGACCTCAACATTTCACCTGACCTCAACATTATCCACCTGAACCTCAACATTCCCCACCTGACCTCAACATTCTTCCACTGACCTCAACATCTGCACTGACCTCAACATTCTGCACAGACCTCAACATTCCCCACATGTCCTCAACATTCTCCACCTGACCTAACATTCTCCACCTGACCTCAACTTTCCCCACTGACCTCAACATTCTACCCACCTGACCTCAATCATTTCTCACCTGACCTCAAATTTCCACCTGACGTTCAACATTCTCCAACTGACCTCAACATTCTCCACTGACCTCAAACATTCTCCACATGCATGACCTCAACATTCTCCACCTGTCCTCAACATTCTCCACCTGACATCAACATTCTCCACCTGACCTCAACATTTCCACCTGAACCTCAACATTCTCCACTGACCTCACATTCTCCACCTGACCTCAACATTCTCCAACCTGAACTCAACCATTCCTTCCCCACTGACTCAACATTCTCCACCTGACCTCTCACATTTCCACCTCTGACCTCAACATTCTCCACCTGACCTCAAACATTCCCACCTGACCTCAACTTTCACCACCTGACCTCAAACATTCCCCACCTTACTGAACATTCTCCACCTGTCATCAACATTCTCCACCTGACCCAAATTATCCACCTGACCTCAAACATTCTCCACCTGACCTCAACATTCACCACCCTGACCTCCAACATTCTCCACCTGACCTCTACATGCTCACCTACCTCAACATTCCACTGACTCAACATTCTCCTCCTGACCTCAGCATTCTCCACCTGACCTCAACATTCTCCACCTGACCTCAATATTCTCCACCAGACCTCAACATTCTCCCACCTGACCTCAACATTCTCACCTGACCTCAACATTCTCCTCCTGACCTAACCATTCTGAACCTGACCTCAACATTCAGAACCTGACCCTCAACATTCTGAACCTGAACCTCAGCATTCTGAACTGACCTCCAACATTCTGAACCTGACCTCAACATTCTGATACCTGACCTCAACATTCTGAACCTGACTCAATCATTCTAACCCTGACATCAACATCTGAAACTGACATCAGCATTCTGAACCTGACCATCAGCATTTGAACCTTACCTCAACATTCTGAACCTGACCTCAACATTCTTCACCTGACACTCAACATTTGGAACCTGACGTCAACATCTGGAACCTGACCTCAGCATTACGAACCTGAACCTCGGCATTCTGAACTGGACCTCAACATTCTGAACCTGTGCTCAACATTTCTGAACGACCTCAACATTCTGAACCTGACCTCAAAATTCTCCACCTGACCTCAACATTTGAAAACCTGACCTCAACATTCTGATCCTGACCTCAAACATTCTGAACCGACCTCAACATTCTGAACTAACCTCAAACATTCTTGAACCTGAACCTCAACATTCTGAACCTGATCCCTCAAACATTCTGAACCTGACTCAACCTTCTCCACCGAAACCTCAAACATTCTGCACTGACCTCAACATTCTCACCTAACCTCGACATTCTCCACTTGACCTTCAACATTCTCACCTAACCTCACATTCTCCACTTGACCTCAACATTCTCCACCTGACTCAACATTCTCCACCTGACCTCAAATTTCCACCTGCCATCAACATTCTTCACCTACCTCATAGATTCTGAACCTGACCTCAACATTCTGAACTGACCTCAAACATTCTGAACCTGACCTAAACATTCTGAACCTGACCTCAACATTTGAACCTGACCTCAACATTCTTGAACCTTACCTCAGCATTCTGAACCTGACCTCAGCATTCTGTAAAAAATAAACACCCCTGACTCAAATTCTGATCCTGACCTCAACATTCTGAACCTGACCTCAAACATTCTGAAACTATGACCTCAACATATGAACCTGACCTCAGCATTCTGAACCTGACCTCAGCATTCTGAACCTGACCTCAACATTCTGAACCTGACCTCAACATTCTGAACCTGACCTCAACATTCTGAACCTGACCTCAACATTCTCGAACTGAACTCACATTCCTGACATGACCTCAACATTCGAACTGACCTCAACATTCTGAACCTGACCTCAACATTCTGAAACCTGACTCATCATTCTGACTGACCTCAACATTCTGAACCTGACCTCAACATTCTGAAACCTGACCTCAACATTCTCCACTAACCTCAAAACATTCTGCACCTGACCTCAACATTCTCCACCTAACCTCAACATTCTCCACTTGACATCAACATTCTCCTCTTAACCTTCATCATTCTCCACTTAACCTCAACATTCTCCACCTGACCTCAACATTCTCCACTTGACCTCAACATTCTCCACCTAACCTCAACATTCTCCACTTGACCTCAACATTCTCCACCTGACCTCAGCATTCTGAACCTGACTATAAATACTCCCGTACCTTCCAACCAGGTAGATCTGTTGTGACTTGAAAAATCCCACTGTGTGGGCGAAACGTTGTCAATAAAGGATCACATTATACTGCATATGTGTTTATATTTCCTTAATTCAGGGAACTGAAGCACAGATCCAATTCCTTAGATCAAGAGCCCCTCACCAGCGTCAAGGAACCTTCCTTGATGTAGCTAGGTCACTTTCAACAAATGAAGAGAGTCTTGTGATTTTCAACGCCCCCATGAGCCTCGTGCTGGATCAGGGTCTGATCAACCAGGCTGTTACTGCTGGCTGCACGCGAACTGACATACGAACCACAGCCCGGTTGGTCAGGTACTGACTTTAGGTGATAGTCTAGTGCCTTTTTGAAGTAGCCAAGTGGGTCTTGAAGACAGCCAGGGGTCTTGAAGACAGCCAGGGGTTTTGAAGACAGCCAGGGGTCTTGAAGACAGCCAGGGGTCTTGAAGACAGCCAGGGGTCTTGAAGATAGCAAGGGGTTCTTGAAGGACAGCCAGGGGGATTGAAGACAGCCAGGGGTCTTGAAGACAGCCAAGGGGTCTTGAAGACAGCCAGGGGTCTTGAAGATAGCCAAGTGGTCTTGAAGACAGCCAGGGGTCTTGAAGACAGCCAGGGGTCTTGAAGACAGCCAGGGGTCTTGAAGATAGCCAAGTGGTTTTGAAGACAGCCAGGGGTCTTGAAAGACAAGCCAGGGGTCTTGAAGATAACCAAGGGGTCTTGAAGACAGCCAGGGGGTCTTGAAGACGACAGGGGTCTAGGAAGATAGCCAAGGGGTGTAGAAGACAGCCATGGGTCTTGAAGACAGCCAGGAGTCCTGAAGATAGCCAAGGGGTCTTGAAGACAGGCAGGGGTTTTGAAGACTGCCAAGGGTCTTGACGATAGCCAAGGGGTCTTGAAGATAGCCAAGGGTCTTGAAGATAGCCAAGGGGTCTTGAAGATAGCCAAGGGGTCTTGAAGATAGCCAAGGGTCTTGAAGGACAGTCAAGAGTATTGAAGACAGGCCATGTGGCCTTGAAACGCAGTCAAGGTTCTTGAAGACAGCCAAGGGTCTTGAAGACAGCTAAGGGTCTTGAAGACAGGCATGGGTCTTGAAGACAGCCAGGGGTCTTGAAGATATCCCAGGGGTCTTGCAAGACAGCCAGGGGGTCTGTAAGACAGCCAGGGGTCTTGAAGATAAGCAAGGGTTCTTGAAGAATTCCATGGGGTCTTGAAGACAGCCAAGGGTCTTGAAGACAGGCAGGGGTCTTGAAAGGACAGCCATGGGGTTCTTGAAGATAGGCCAGGGGTCTTGAAGACAGCCAGGGGTCTTGAAGACAGCCAGGGGTCTTGAAGATAGCCAAGGGTCTTGAAGACAGCCAGGGGTCTTGAAGATAGCCAAGGGTCTTGAAGACATCCAGGGGTCTTGAAGACAGCCAGGGGTCTTGAAGATAGCCAGGGGTCTTGAAGATAGCCAAGGGTCTTGAAGACATCCAGGGGTCTTGAAGACAGCTAGCGGTCTTGAAGACAGCCAGGGGTCTTGAAGACAGCTAGCGGTCTTGAAGACAGCCAGGGGTCTTGAAGATAGCCAGGGGTCTTGAAGATAGCCAGGGGTCTTGAAGACAGCCAGGGATCTTGAAGACAGCCAGGGGTCTTGAAGACAGCCAGGGGTCTTGAAGACAGCCAGGGGTCTTGAAGACAGTCAAGAGTTTTGAAGACAGCTAGCGGTCTTGAAGACAGCCAAGGGTCTATTGGTAATCCCCCTTATGTATGCTGGGAGGCAGTTGAACAGTCTTGGGCCCCGGACACTTATTGCGTAGATCAAACATCGTAAAAAAAAAGAGGTCACCATTAGCTATATATTTTGTATTCTAATTATTTCTTGCATCTTATAATAGTGAAATTTATTTCCTGATTTCACGTATTACGTATGAGAAGAATGTGTTTATATTCAAGCTTTGTCAGTTTTCCCATATTTATGTCTTCGTGTAGCTAATGTTAGTCAGGGAATTATCTGATTGTTGTTGAAAGTGATTCAGTCTATTGTTTGCCAGATTTGCATGTAATTTATGCAGATTGATTTGCATATAATTTATGCAGGTTTATTTGCATATAATTTATGCAGGTTTATTTGCATATAATTTATGCAGGTTTATTTGCATAAAATTTTTCAGGTTTGTTTGCATATAATTTATGCAGGTTTATTTGCATATAATTTATGCAGGTTTGTTTGCATATAATTTATGCAGGTTTATTTGCATACAATTTATGCAGGTTTATTTGCATACAATTTATGCAGGTTTATTTGCATATAATTTATGCAGGTTTATTTGCATATAATTTATGCAGATTTATTAGCATATAATTTATGCAGATTTATTTGCATATAATTTATGCAGGTTTATTTGCATATAATTTATGCAGGTTTATTTGCATACAATTTATGCAGATTTATTTGCATATAATTTATGCAGGTTTATTTGCATATAATTTATGCAGGTTTATTTGCATATAATTTATGCAGGTTTATTTGCATATAATTTATGCAGATTTATTAGCATATAATTTATGCAGATTTATTAGCATATAATTTATGCAGATTTATTTGCATATAATTTATGCAAGTTTATTTGCATATAATTTATGCAGGTTTATTTGCATATAATTTATGCAGATTTATTCGCATGTAATTTATGCAGTTTAATTCAGTGTAAGTAAATGGTTCGTTTTTTTAACATTGTCAGGGAAAAAAACTCGTCTCTGATCAGAAGAATGGAAAAATATAATGACATTTGGAGGTCGAATAAT
Organism: Cherax quadricarinatus; assembly: GCF_026875155.1. Taxonomy (NCBI): domain Eukaryota; kingdom Metazoa; phylum Arthropoda; class Malacostraca; order Decapoda; family Parastacidae; genus Cherax; species Cherax quadricarinatus. The sequence goes on along the minus strand of NC_069453.1, from coordinate 1,129,252 downwards.
GATGGATATTGTTAAAAGTATTTTAAGCAGGAGAATATATTCCAGCAGGGATGTCTTCGTCCAGGTATGTTGTATATCCTTGGCTTCACTGAGAGTTATTCGCCATCTTATGTATTGCGAGAATTAAACTGCATTTTTATCCCGGTTTCATAATTCTTGCTTTTAAGAGCATTCCAGTTCTGACTCGAGTTAGAACTGGTAGTGGCAGTGTTCTCAGTGCTCGCTTGTTACTTATGTCTTCTTCTCTTGGTGCCACACCCGGTCGAAAGCACCAGTAATGTCCAGTGCTACCACACAGCTGACTCTGGATACTGGTGCCACTTAGTGGAGAGGTTTAACAACAGATCAGCAGCAGAGTAACCCTTCCTGAAGCCATATTGACGGTCACAAAGTAGTGAGTGGTAGTCAAAAAACTCTGTCATTTGTTTGTTGTCTCTCTCTCTCTCTCTCTCTCTCTCTCTCTCTCTCTTCCTCTCTCTCCTCTCTCTCTCTCTCCTCTCTCTTCTCTTTTTCTCTTATGTAACTGACCTTAACATTCTATGAAGTATAGGGCCCCTAAACACGATGTAGGGTCCCTAAGCACATGTAGGGTTCCTAAACACGGTGTATATCCCTAAACACGGTGTAGTTCCCCTAAACACAGTGTAGGGCCCCCTAAACACAGTGTAGGGCCCTAAACACAGTGTAGGGCCCATAAACACGGCATCATCACATTTTCGTAAAATTAGATCACGTTTGCGAGACAGAACTTTCCCCTCTCTAAAATGGTGATTGTTATTTATAGACCTGTCATTACTTCCCGGCTCACCCAATGTCCCCCTACAGTGCTTTACTCTCATCGTTCTACTAAATGTGGATGTATAGAAGCTCAGTCATTGATCCGTCATTCGATGCTAAGTCAGTCACATTCTCATCTCTCCACCTGTGGTTTGTCCCTTTCTTTCCCTATTTTTTTGCACCATCTTTGTTTTTTCTCCAGGTTTTCAAAATTTTTCTACTCTATGGGTGCTAGCACTAAGTAGACTATTTTTTCTTATACACCCGAAAATGTTTTGGTTGAAGACTTGATATTCAAGTAATCTATTTCGTTTCCTCTTTCTCTTGCTGGTTCCCTCACATATTAGTAAAAATATATATATATCCTTACTTCCAATTCTTAACTTTTATCATTATATTTTCATTGTCAAAAGTTCTCTTCCTACCTCTTTTTGCTTTTGGGTTGTCATTGTATTGTTACTGTCATCGTTACCTTTGTTGATCTTCCCCTTGTTTTAATGATATGTTGTGTTATCATGGTATTCCACTGTCTCATCTCAAAGCTCTATTTCTTTTGATTAAAAGTGTTTTCTCCTTCTCCCCCCGCCCCCCTTCTATCTTTCATAAAAAAACACGTTATTTTGGGGGAGAAAACTATATCTGTTTTTTTTGTTTCCGTGTGAGCTATGTTTCCCGGGGGGTTGCCTCTCTTATTCCCCATTTTATTAAATTACCCTGTTTTTTCTAAACTGCATTTTCATACACTTATTTTGCTCTTCACTGTGTTCCTTTTCAGGGTTTCTTCCTTTTCCTGTGTTTTTTCCCCCTGGGCTAAAGGGGAAAAAAAATTTGGGGAGGAAAGGGGATTTTGAAGGATTGTTCCCAATTAACACCCCAGAATATGAGCGGGAAAGGGGGTTTCATGTTTAGAGTGTGAATGTCGTGAGAGAGAAGAAAAAAAAAAAAAATTTTTTTGGGGGGGAAAGGGGGAAAATTGAGGTTTGAAAACTGATTTGTTGGGTCAAGATAGGGGGGGTTTCCCCTAACGAGATTGACCTCCCTTTTCCCCTTTTCCCCTCATTGTTTGATGTCCATTCTCTCCTTTGGGGCTATTCCCTATATTTTTCTTTTATGTCCCACTCCAGTTACCATGTAATATTTTTTCATATTTTTTTAAAAACTTAAGGTACAAATTACATACATAGGTATTTTACGTAAAATTAATACGTTAAAAAAAGGTACAGATTTTTGAACAAAGCATCAACAGGGGCCCCAACCCCCATCCACGAGCAATACCCCAACACAAAAATGGCGCAAATAAAAGACAAAACAACCAAAACCCACCACCCCCCAATTTTTGACTCCCCTCATCGGGGACGCCAAAAGTTTAAAACATCACTACAAAATAATTTCATAATGATAAAAATTGCGATTTTTTTATACCCCACACCCACTATACAATCAAAAATTTTTCATAACACAATTTTGGGTTAAACCCAAAAGAAAATGTTACGCTTGTATCCCCCCCCACCTCACGAAAAACTTATGCCCAAACGTCACGGGGACATAATAAAATTATCAAAAACACTTCCCACGGGAATTTTAGACAAAAATTTGTATTTTCAGTAAAAAATTTTAATGCAATTTTTTAACATTTATTAAAAATTTATCAACACTTTACATAAAACGCAATACATATAGTACCCCAAAAGGGGGGAGTAAAAATAAAAAAATTTAGCTCAGAGGAAAACCCAAAACCCACCTTTAATTTTCCCTCGGAAAAAAGGTAAAACATAGCTCTGGGGGGGTCCCAATATTTTTGTAGATTTGCGTTCCCCCTGTGGGTTAGGGGCCTAAATGTTTTTTTTGCTCAAAATGAGGAGGGCCAAAGAGCAGGGGTTCCCGGAGCCCCTTCGCTAGTCGAGGGGTTGTTATTTTTATACTTATATATATATTTTTTATATATATTATAAAATTTTATATATATATATAAAATATTTATAATATATATTTATATAATATATATTATGTCGTGCCCAATATGTTAAAACTGGTCAATTAGAAAGAACCTTTTAAAAATTTTAAAGTTTTTTTCCCTAAAATTTTCTTTACTTTTAAAAGAATTTTTTTTTTCATTAATGTTGAGGGTTAAAAATTTATAATTTTGCCCCCAAAAAGGGGAACTTAGAAAATTTACCTAACCTTACTAAAAACAAAAACAATTTTTTTAGCCAAAACCAAACAAAATATTTTTTTAGTTTTGTTTACAAAATTTTAATACAAACAAACACAGGAAATTTTTTTTTTTCCCGTTGGGTTCAAATGATTTTGGCGAAATTATTGCATCCCAAAAATTTTCACTTTTTCCTAAAATGGCAAGATACTTTTGCTTTTTAAGCCAAAATCGCAAGTTTCCTATTCGGCACGACTTTATATATTGATGTAAATATGTTATGTTATATATGCAAAACAACCACTCTGAAAGAATAGAGAAATTCCAAGCGCTTTCGTGCTATTTCCACATTAAAGGGGAACCCTAGAAAGTAAAGCTTTCCAAGGAACCCTATTAAGGGGTCTGGCCGACCTCACTATCGGGTTTCCCAAAAGGGTTTAAAAACCACCTGACGGGGCCCCCCCCCGACCCAATTTGGGAAGGCCCTAGCACAACTCACCCAAAACTATTCTACCCAAAAAAATTTTAAAAAAATTTTTTGCCGTTTTTTAAATTAAATTTTTTTCCCAAATTTTATTAATTAAAATGGTCAAAATTTTTTATAAACCAAAGGAAATATTCAAAATTATTGTCAAAACGTTTTTTTTATGAAACAAGATTAAATTATTTTCCCCTTGCCCCGGACCATGGCTTGTTTTGTTACTACTTTCTAAAACTTTTGAAAATCAATTGGAGGGTTTTTAAAAAATCTCTCACATGAATAAATGAGCATTGGAATTTTGGTCCATTCTAATGTTATTTTAAATGGTGTTTTAACTTAGTTCGAGTTTTTTACCATTTTTAAACCGTAAAAAAACTTTATGGGAAAATTTTTTACAAGGAATTTATAGACACGTCCACAGCTTTTTGGGGGGGAAATTCTTAAATTAAAAAGGGTTTTTTTTTAACTGTATCAAAGATTTTAAATTTACAATTTTGATATTAAAAGTCTTACGAAGAGAAGGCATATCAAAAAAATTTTTTTCATGGAAAGGGGAAAAACCAACAAAATTTTTTATTTGAAAAAGGCCCGGGGTTTTCCCTTTTTTGGGGGTTGTAAAAAGAATTTTTTTCCCCAATTTTTAAAAGATTTTATAAATTCGTTTCTTGGGTATTTCAAAATCAAATATATATTTATATATATATATTAAAATTATTTTATATAAATATATATCCCAAGGAATTCGCAAAAGCAGGGGGAAATTACACAAACACTGTTTCTCGGCGAAGGAAAAACTCAAAACTACAAAACCTTGGGAAACAAGGAAGCAGTGTTTTTAACCAATTCCCCCACACTGGACAAATCCCTTTGGGGGGGTCCACTTGCACTAGACTTTGATCCAAGGCAACCCAGCTTTCAGGGAAAAGGGGCCTTACAGTTTTCATTTTACCCCCTCATGCTTCAGCCCTTACTAAGATTTTAACAATGAAAGGGAAATTTCGCAAGAGCAGGCAAATATACACAAACACTGACTCGGGCTGAAGGAGACGCGTACCTTTTTCCCCAAGGTTCGGGGTTTCGAGTCCCCTTTTCGGGCCAAATCAGTGTTTTTATATAATTTATATTATTTTTTTTTTTTTAACCAAATGGGAAAATATTTTATTTACATAATATGGTACAGAAGATTTAAGAGAAAATTTTGTTGTATAAAGGTGCCCATATAGGGGACATGTTGTTACGGTGTTATCCCCCGATTATATTATATTAGTCAAAATTAAACAAAAAAATTTGGGACCATGACCTTATTACGGGGGCCCTGGTGGCTAAAGCTCTCGCTTTCCCCCTAGTCAGTGGGGTTTGTTTTTGGGGCCCAAAATTTAAAGAAGACAAATCATCAGAGAGAGGATTTGTAGGGATTTAGCACAAAATGGTTTTTTATAAAAATTTTTTTTTGAAAGTGCAAAAGGGCAAGGGGAAACGAGGCGGGGTTTGGATCAAAAATCCAGATGTCAGCATTAACGTAAAAAACCGGCAGGGGGTCGGGTTTTGCGGATGTTTTAAAGACATTATTCGTGGGTCATGCTCTGCAACGTCCCCTTTTGAGGCTGTTTGAAGCAGATTTTTTTCAAAAGTGTTTTCGAAAGATATGGGCTGTACTTTAAACCCAAACCCTGGAAAAGGGGAAAAAGGGCCGCTTAACAGGTTTTCCCGGGAGTGTATTTTCCAATCTCAAGATGCAGGGGAAACATCCTTTTAATCCTCTTATGTTATTTGGCGGGATCCCAGTTTAATATTAAACAAATGCAAAGTTTAAATGTTGGCCCAGGTAAATAACCTGACACATGTAATCTAAATAATGTAGATTTTAAATTTATTACGGGGATTGCAAATAAGGATTTGGGGAAAGTTCTGGTTTGCAGAAAATTTTAAAACCAAGAAAAACAGTGCTTAGGGGTTTCCCCAATAAAGTTTAACAGAATTTTTTGGCTTCATATCTAGAAAATAAATAATAGAAGTCCCCCCGGGTTTGTTCTTCAACTCTATATATCAAACCATCCCCCGGGCCCGGGATTGAACCCGGGGGTCAGAGAGTCTCAAAAACTCACCCCGTCTCGTTACCACTAAAACCAGCAAAGCCAAAACAAATTCGTCCAACTAGGTATTTTTTCAAACACCATAGGAAGGTTACAGGGGGGCCCAAACTGTGACCACAAATGCAATTTTTTTAACAGACAAATTCCCCACTAGCGTGGCCGGGGACGAACTCAAGTCCCTTCACTGCCGTAAAACATGACTCACATGCCCCGGCCGGGGTAGGGTTTGTTTGAAAACGTGCATTACTTTTCCGTGACTCAAAATTTATCCTTTTGGGCCTCATTTAGACTTTGCTCCCAGTTCTTTTCACCGAAATTACAAAAGGGATTAAATGCTTGGAAAACGTACAGTGGAGGATGACAAAGATGATCCCATGTATCAGAAATTTTTCCTTGGGGGATGCCCGGGAAGGGCCCCTTTAACCCTGCACTCTCTCAAAAGGGGCTTTAAAAATTTAGGGAGGAATAAACCGAGGTGTTTTAAAGGAAAAACGGGAAATTTAAATTTAAAGGGGGATGAAAAAAGGGGGCGTCCCTAAAAAATTTTCAGCCAAGAAGGACTCGCGAAATTTTTTTAAATTTTGGAAAAAATTCAGATTCAAAAAAGGATATAAAAAAAACCCCAGGGTTTGGGGTAATGGGTTTTTGTGGGGGGGAGTGGAACAAACTCCCGAATACAGTTTTCGGGGAAAAACATTGTTATTTTTAAAAAATGGGTTAGAAAAATACAGGGAGTGGGTTTTGGGTGAGTGTGATTTGGACCTGACAAAGCTTGTGCTGCGGGTCGGGTGCAGGGGGCTCCATTATTGAGTGGGATGACCATACGGGGGGTTTCATGGGTTTAACCCCGGGGGGGGGGGATCTTTGGGGTCTAACCCGGGGGGGACTGGACCGTCCGCATGGGTCAGTGGGCCTTTTGCAGGGGTTCCTTCTTTCTTATGTTTTATGTTTTATACACGGAGGGTCCGGGTTTATTCCCGGCGGGGGAAACATTTCGATGCTTTCCTTAAAACCTTTATCCTTTCCCTAGTACAAATAGGTTTTGGGTCGACTGGTTTTGGGTTCCCATCCGGGGGGACAAGTTTAAAGGGAAACCACAATGGAAATAAAGACAGTCCCGATGAGTCTGACTTTTTTGGGTTTTACCCCGGGGTGGCTAACCCCCGGGGGTTAAAAAATCCGAAAAAATTTTTTCTTTTTTTAAAAGGGAAAAAAAAAATTTAAATACACGTAAAACACACCCACAAAGCACAAACCCCTACCGGAAAACCAGGCCCCCACTTTACCCCTACAGAAGCCTCACCCCTTCCCATGTAGGGGCTCCCCCTCGGTAATATTCCCCCAAAAACCCCCTTAAACTAATACAAAAATTACCCCCCCGGGGAAAATTTTTTTCCCAGTATCCTGCCACCCAAAAAAAAATTTTTTTTTTATTCCTGCTCATTGTCCTATATAACTACTCTTCTAAGATACAAAACCGCCCCGACATCCAGATCTCTCCTTCCCCCCCCTCAGAAACACCCCATATTGTATAAAAATATTCAACCAAAATTTATACTCCCCCACTCTCTTTATTCCAAAATTCCAAAAAGCCCTTTTAAAACCCGACATTCCCCACTTCCCCCTTACTAAAATTAAAACCCCCTTTGAGCAAGCAAAAGTTCCCCAACCCTTTAAAAACACCCAAAAGATTATATAAATAGAAAAGCTGTGGGCTGCTTCCCACACAAGGTTTCCCCAAGATCCATCCTCCACCGCCCTTCCGATACAACAACAACAAAACTAGCGTTTCCCCCGACCCTCCCACAAAAGTTTTTTCCGTCATACAAAGAATATAACGTCATACAACACCCTGGGTCTAAGCTATCCAGGCTCCTCACAGACATCTTTAAAACCCAAAAAACCGAAAAACCCTTTTTAAAATAAAGGGGATAAAATACCGCCCCAATGGAATTTATAAAAACTTAAACAGGGATAATGTGATCCCGTTTGTTTACTTGTTAAATCATATGTGGGTGTAACGTTGTCAATAAAGGATCACATTAAAAATGCTTAAGTGTTTTTTATTTTTCCAAACGGAAAAATGTCCCCTTTAAAATCTATTTCCCCCAAATACACAAAAAACTCGATCCATATTTCACATCCTTGAAGGGTCTCACATGATCATTACCTGGCCCTAGATCAAGGTGGCCCCAAACTTCCCTTTCCCCCTCACTGGAAATTTGACCGTTCTTTTCTCAACCATTCGCACTCTGGGGGCCACAAGAACTGGGGAAACTCCCCTTCCCTTCGATCACAACTTAGTTGAAGAGGGAAACAAACCTACAAAAACAGAAGAAATTCACAGTAATATCCTTCTGGAGATTGTTTAAAGGGTAAGCTCCGGGTTTCTTTTTAAATTTACCTTTTCCCGAAATTAAATTGCATTAACAAAATTCCCCAAACCGTATGGTTTAAAACCGCTTAACAAAAAGCAAGATTTTAGATAAATTAACATTCAAAGATAAAATTCCCCCCACGCCTTTGAAATTTTGTATATACTCGTTTAACCCCAAAAATTAGTATCGTTGAATATTCCAGAAATTTTTTGGGAAAAACTCTCCTACCCCAAATACCACCTTTCTACCAATATCGGGCCCCCTCCCCGCCTGGAGAAAAGGTCCCTGCCACATGCGAAAAGCTCCTGAGACAAAAAGGGGCTCGTGCCCCGGTAGGGAAAAAAGCTCTACTTCACACCTGGGTATCTGGGTTTTCCATTCCCGGCAAGGGTTTAAATATTGGGGTGTTTTTCCTTTTTCACCTGTTTTTCCCGGGTTTTTCCTCATATAAAAAAAGGAAACCCGGGTTTTTAATAGCTCCCTGTGGGTCGCATCCCCCGGGACCCAAAATTTACCTAATATGCCCGAAAAGTTCCCGTCACTGAAATAAAGATATTATTATTATTATTATTATTATTATTATTTTTATTTTATTTTTATTATTATTGCTATGGAAAAACCCTGATTCAAAACCTCAACCTTTGGGGAAAAACCCTTTCTAATCTACTTTTTAAAATTGGGCTCACTAATTTTCCCCCCCAAACCCCCTTTAAAAAAGATATTTCCCGGGTTCCCCGGGAAAACATATGCACATTTTTATCGAGGGTAAATAATGCGCCCTTCCTGCCCTTTTTTCGTCACTGGGAATCCCCCAAAAACATTTAAAAATGGGAAAGGGTCAGTTAATATCATCTTCCCGGATTAATTTTAAATGACCTTGTGTAACAATAAAGGAAACCCCCCAAAAAGGGTTCTTAGCCTTTTGGGGACAAGAACAACGACCACCCTGACGGGAAAAGGGCCCAGTTACTCCCCCTCTTTCAAAGCATTTAAAGAGGGGTTAAACCCAAAAATCCCAGAAAAAACACCCAATGCTTGACAAAAAACTCAACTGGAATACCATAAAAAATCCGTTTCATCGGGGGACTTTTTCCCTAAAAAATTTTTCCCTTTTTCTTTAATTTCCCTCTCCAACACTGTTTTTTGGGGCCTTTCTTTTAAAAAATTTCAAAGAAATTTTCCCTTTTCAAACAAGTCTCCCCCGCCAAATACTCTCTTTTTTTCCCAATATTCCCATGCCCCCTGACTTTCGAAAAAAACCCCCTCGCAAACAGTGTCCCGCAAGACTTTGCCCCCTCCATGAAGCCCCTTCATTACAGGTCAAACCCCTAGACACGGAAAAAGTAGTTTACCCGCCCCCCACTCCTGTTTTTGGGTTTCCTTTAAAACCCCAAAGCAGGTTTGTTTCCCCCAAAAACCCCCCTTCACCCCCCTCTTTTAAACCCCACTTTCCAAACCCTACTGCTTTTTATGCAACCCCCCCCGATTAAAAAAAGTTTAAAAACCCTTTTTGTTCTGCCATACGGTACACCTCCTGCGCCGCCCTTTTTTTCCCGTGATATTGACACAAACCCATTCCCATAAAATTCATTTGCCTATATCTCATTGCATTAAGCCTCTTTGCCTTCCCTACAAAAACCCCCGGGTCGGGAAAGGGTTCGCTACCTCGTCCCACCAGCCCCCCCTTACACCCCCCGATTTTTTATTTTCCCTCCCACCATCCCCCAAAACCCCAAATTTCTGCTTCCCTTTGTCTTCTAAAACCATTAGTATTCAAATTTTTAGCAACCCCTGTAGGCTACCTCAGTGAAACATCTGCCTGCTGATTTTGAAAAACAGCTGCCACGGGGCCCAATAAAAAAGCATTGTTACGGGGTGAAATTTTAAAATAAATTCTGTCCATCCCGGCCCCATAATGACTCCTCCCCATACGTGTGGGGCCCGGGGGCCCTCTCTGACAAAAGGAAAACACATCCCTTTAAGGTACATCAGTAAAAAACTCACAACCGGGAATAATGTCCCGTCCCCCAAAAGGGGAATTTTTCAATGAAAAATGTTTTGTCCCTTGACTTTCCTTCCATTTTCCTGAAAATTTGCTGTTTGCCACGTTTCGTTTTCTTTCAATTTTAAAAAAAAAACTAATATCTCGTGGGACTATTATTACTTTCATCCCCTGCCTTTAAAAGGGGTTTTGGTTTCAAGTTTTGGTTATGTTCTAATTACGTTGTGAAGGTCAGTTTGACTAAGTATTTAAACTGTCATTTACGCCCCCTTCCCAAAATGAAAATTTTTAAATGGGGTTTCAAAGGCGTTATCACCTTTTCTGTTTCTTTACAGGTCGAATTTCTCTTATGTTGTCCACATCCATCCTTGTTCTTCCCCCACAACATCCTTAAGGTCATGGGTGATCACGAAATCTGTCCCTTTCCCCCCTACCATTTATTATCCCTTCACAGTTTTTGCTATCATTTACTTTTCCCCCGCGTTTTGACGTCACCGTCTTACTTCCCCCGGATGCCTGACATCATTTTTCCGGGAAAGGCATTTTTTTTTCCCCTTTTTTCTGTCCCATGGGGTCTCCCAAGCTCCTACAAAATTTTCTGTCCCTGTGTTTATAAACCCTCGTTTCCCCCCAAATACTCCCGTTTTCATGCTTCAGCTTTTTATGATCTTCTCCCGGCCAAAGTACCTTTCCTTCTACCCGCAAAAACACTTTTTTTTTGCGTTTTTTTGCTTTCCCCTTTATACTGTCTACATATTTTTCCCTTTTTTTTTTTTACGATAAAACCCTTAACTTGATTGCCCTTTCTTGTACCATTGTGGGCCTAAATCTAACTAACAAACCGTTCCTTTCTCTCTCCCCCCCACGGCCCTCTCGTCCCTCATTTGTTACTGAAGAATACTTCCTAAAATCCCCGTGATTTATTTTAGTCTTCAATTTCCAATTGTGCCCCCCTTTTTGCTGTGGCCCATCTCTGGGAAAATCCTGTCTCTGTCCAACTTTGATTCCTTCCCCTTTAGAAATTTTAAAAGTCGTTATCGTATACCCTATCTCTCTCGTTTTCCCTTTGTGTTTGTCAGTTCCCATTTCCCCTTTAAACCCCTTTCCCTGTAGGGCAGCCCCTTTCTTTTCCGGGACTTGTCTCGTTGCAAACCTTTGCACTTTCTCTAATACCTTACGTGCTTGGCTAGGTGTGAGTTCCAAAACTGGTGCCGCTCTCCCTATGGGGCCCAAAATACATTTTGTACAGGGTCCTGAACGATTCCCCTTTCTGAATTTTGAAAAGTGTTTGTGGGGTGTGTGTGTGCTTTTGTGGTGTGTGTGTGTGTGATGTGTGTGTGTGTGCTTTTGGGGGTGTTGTGTGTGTGGTGGGGTGTGTGTGTGTGTGTTTTGTGTGGGTGTGCGCGCGTACGCTTAGGACACATGTTTACACGAGTACATTGGGAAAAAATATTAACTAAATCTCATTTAAATTATAAAATATGTTTTAAGGTGAAAACCCTTTTCCCGGCTCCTCATTGTCAACATCTTCATTCAACATTTTAGAAAAAATCACTTCTATATTTTCAAATGCAATAAAAATCTTTAATATTGACAGAATCAAAAAAAAAAACCCATTTAAACGCCAAAGGTTAATGAAAAAATAAACCAAAAAAAAATTTAAAAAACGTCGTTCCTTTTTTTAAAACAAATTTCAGTAATTTATTTTTTAATTAAAATTTTTAAACTTAAAAAAAATGAAGTTAAATAGAAAAAAATACCATAGTAAAAATTTTTTTGTAAAGTAAAAGGGCAAAAAGTGCAAAATAATGGACAATTTTTTGTGGGGGAACGTTTTTGGGGTCTCCCGGAGCTTTTTAAGCCATTTCTGTAACAGTAATTTTTAAAGTGGGGAGGGGTAAGGCCCGTGGAAGGCCTCGGTCAGAACCTAAAATTCCAATGGCGGGGGCATCATTAATTAGGGCCCCGGGGCAGGAAAAAACTTGTCCCTTTTTCCCGAGAAACTTACCTAACTTAACCTTGGAAATATATAAACGTAAGTTATGAAATAAAGTATAAGTGTTTATCTTAAAATTTGAATATTTAGGGAATCTTTTGGGGGGAAAGGTCCCGGTTTTGCGAAGGGAAAGAAAAGGGCAGCACCTGGAAGATATCGTAGTGCTGTCTGCTACCCGGAAGATATCGTAGTGCTGTCTGCTTACCTGGGAAAAATAACGTAGTGCGCTGCTTACTTGGAAGATTCGTAGGCTGTCTGCTTACATGGAAGTATCGTAGTGCTGCTGCTTACCTGGGAAAATATCGTAGTGCTGACTGCTTACCTTTGGGAAAATATCGTAGGCTGGTCTGCTTACCTGGAAAATATTGTAGTGCTGGCTGCTTACTTGGAAAATAAACGAGTGCTGTCTGCTTACCTGGAAGATATCGTAGTGCTGTCTGCTTACCTGGAAGATATCGTAGTGCTGTCTGCTTACCTGGAAGATATCGTAGTGCTGTCTGCTTACCTGGAAGATATCGTAGTGCTGTCTGCTTACCTGGAAGATATTGTAGTGCTGTCTGCTTACCTGGAAGATATCGTAGTGCTGTCTGATTACCTGAAGATATCGTAGTGCCCGGTCGCTTACCTGGAAGATATCGTAGTGCTGTCTGCTTACCTGGAAGATATCGTAGTGCTGTCTGCTTACCTGGAAGATATCGTAGTGCTGTCTGCTTACCTGGAAGATATCGTAGTGCTGTCTGCTTACCTGGAAGATATCGTAGTGCTGTCTGCTTACCTGGAAGATATCGTAGTGCTGACTGCTTACCTGGAAGATATCGTAGTGCTGTCTGCTTACTTGGAAGATATCGTAGTGCTGTCTGCTTACCTGGAAGATATCGTAGTGCTGTCTGCTTACCTGGAAGATATCGTAGTGCTGTCTGCTTACCTGGAAGATATCGTAGTGCTGTCTGCTTACCTGGAAGATATCGTAGTGCTGTCTGCTTACCTGGAAGATATCGTAGTGCTGACTGCTTACCTGGAAGATATCGTAGTGCTGATCTGCTTACCTGGAAGATATCGTAGTGCTGTCTGCTTACCTGGAAGATATCGTAGTGCTGTCTGCTTACCTGGAAGATATCGTAGTGCTGTCTGCTTACCTGGAAGATATCGTAGGGCTGTCTGCTTACCTGGAAGATATCGTAGGGCTGTCTGCTTACCTGGAAGATATCGTAGTGCTGTCTGCTTACCTGGAAGATATCGTAGTGCTGTCTGCTTACCTGGAAGATATCGTAGTGCTGTCTGCTTACCTGGAAGATATCGTAGTGCTGTCTGCTTACCTGGAAGATATCGTAGTGCTGTCTGCTTACCTGGAAGATATCGTAGTGCTGTCTGCTTACCTGGAAGATATCGTAGTGCTGCTGCTTACCTTTGGGAAAATATCGTAGTGCTGTCTGCCCTTAAACCCGGAAGAAATCGTAGTGCTGACTGCTTACCTGGAAGATATCGTAGTGCTGACTGCTTACCTGGAAGATATCGTAGTGCTGTCTGCTTACCTGGAAGATATCGTAGTGCTGTCTGCTTACCTGGAAGATATCGTAGTGCTGACTGCTTACCTGGAAGATATCGTAGTGCTGTCTGCTTACCTGGAAGATATCGTAGTGCTGACTGCTTACCTGGAAGATATCGTAGTGCTGTCTGCTTACCTGGAAACCGTAGTGCTGTTTCTTACCCGGAAGACAGTAGGCTGTCTGCTTACCTGGAAAAAATCTAGTGCTGCTGCTTACCTGGAAGATATCGTAGGCTGTCTGCTTACCTGGAAGAATCTAGTGCTGCTGCTTACCTGGAAATATCGTAGTGGGTGTCTCTTTCCTGGAAGATATCGTAGGCTGTCTGCTTACCTGGAAGATATCGTAGTGCTGTTTCTTTCCTGGAAGATATTGTAGTGCTGACTGCTTACTTGGAAGATATCGTAGTGCTGTCTGCTTACCTGGAAGATATCGTAGTGCTGTCTGCTTACCTGGAAGATATCGTAGTGCTGTCTGCTTACCTGGAAGATATCGTAGTGCTGTCTGCTTACCTGGAAGATATCGTAGTGCTGTCTGCTTACCTGGAAGATATCTTAGTGCTGTCTGCTTACCTGGAAGATACGTAGTGCTGCTGCTTACCGGAAGATATCGTATGCTGACTGCTTACCTGGGAAGATATCGTAGTGCTGCTGCTTTCCCCGGAAGATATCGTAGTGCTGTCTGTTTACCTGGAAGACATTGTAGTGCTGTCTGCTTACCTGGAAGACATCGTAGTGCTGTCTGCTTACCTGGAAGACAACGTAGTGCTGTCTGCTTACCCGGAAGACACCGTAGTGCTGTCTGCTTACTTGGAAGATATCGTAGTGCTGTCTGCTTACCTGGAAGATATCGTAGTGCTGTCTGCTTACCTGGAAGATATCGTAGTGCGCTGCTTACCTGGAAGATATCGTAGTGCTGACTGCCCTTTCCTTTGGAAGATATCGTAGTGCTGTCTGCTTACTGGAAGATATCGTAGTGCTGTCTGCTTACCTGGAAGATATCGTAGTGCTGTCTGCTTACCTGGAAGATATCGTAGTGCTGTCTGCTTACCTGGAAGATATCGTATGCTGTCGCTTTCCTGGAAACTACCTGGCTCTCTTACGAAATACCTAGTGCCCCCTTCCTGCCCCTTACCTGCAATATTTTAGGCTCTGCTACCTACCCCGGAAGAATATCCTAGGCTTCCTGCCTACCCCGGTAAATAACCCCAGGCCTCCCGCTTACCTGGGAAATACCTAGGCGTCGCTAATACCCTGGGAATCTATCTGGGTCCTACCCAAATACCCTAGGGCCCTTTTCTTTCCTGAAAATTCCTAACTCTGAGCCCCCTTTCCTGGGATTAATATAGGCCTCTGGGTACCTGAGAAGAATCGAAATGCAACTCCTTTCCTGGAAAAATTAATCTAAGACTGCTTGCTTTAAGAAATCGAGGCTTCCCTTTTACCCCGGGGAACTGGCCCCGCTACCTGGGAAGGATACCAATCCCCGTCGCACCCCAATACCGTAGCTGCCTCTTAACCTGGAAGATCTCCTACCCCGTTGCACCCCCAAAACTAGTGCGACTCCTTTCCTGGAAGTATCGAAAATGCACCCCCGCTAACCTGGAAGGGTATTCCTGGGCCTTCTCCTTTCCTGGGAAATTATCGAGGCGTCTCTTTCCTGGAAGATATGAGGCTCCTACCAAATACGTAGGGCTTCTTACCAGGAAGAATACTAGGGCCCCTGCTTACCCCGAAGAATCCTAATCCTTGGGTCTGCTACCTGAAATATCGAGGCAACTCTTTTCAAATACGTAGGCCTTTTCCACCAAAAATATCTAGGGCTTCGCTTACCGGGGATAATTTGGGCTTCTCTTACCTGGAAGTACAGGGCACTCCTACACTACCTGAGGCACTCCTACGCTTTCCCTAGCACACCTTCACTACCATGAGGCACTCCTACACTACCCTGAGGCACTCCTACACTACCCCGAGGCACTCCTACACTACCCTGAGGCACTCCTACACTACCATGAGGCGCTCCTACACTACCCTGAGGCACTCCTACACTACCCCGAGGCACTCCTACACTACCCTGAGCACTCCTACACACACCTGAGCACTCCTCACTACCATGAGGCACTCCTACACTACCCTGAGGCACTCCTACACTACCCTAAGGCACCTCTAGGCTACCCTGAGACACTCATACACTACCCTGAGGCACTACTACACTACCCTGAGGCACTCTTACACTACACTGAGCACTCCTAACTACCCTGAGACACTCCTACAACTACCCTGAAGCACTACATACACTACCCTAGAAGCACTCCTACACTACCCCGAGGCACTCCTACATACCCAGAGGCACTCCTATACACTACCCTGAGGCACTCCTACACTACCCTGACGCACTCCTACACTAACCTGAGGCACTCCTACACTACCCTGAGGCACTCCTACACTACCTAGAGGCACTCCTACACTACCCTGAGGCACTCCTACACTAACCTGAGGCACTCCTACACTAACCTGAGGCACTCCTACACTACCCTGAGGCCACTCCTACACTACCTAGAGGCAGTCCTACACTACCTTGAGGCACTCCTACACTACACTGACGCACTCCTACACTAACCCGAGGCACTCCTACAATACCCTGAGGCACTCCTACACTACCCTGAGGCACTCCTACACTAACCTGAGGCACTCCTACACTACCCTGAGGCACTCCTACACTACCTAGAGGCAGTCCTACACTACCTTGAGGCACTCCTACACTACACTGAGGCACTCCTACACTACCCAGAGGCACTCCTACAATACCCTGAGGCACTCTAACACTACCCTGAGCACTCCTACACTAACCTGAGGCACTCCTACACTACCCTGAGGCCATTTCCTACACTACCTAGAGGCACTCCTACACTACCCTGAGGCACTCCTACACTAACCTGAGGCACTCCTACACTAACCTGAGGCACTCTTACACTACCCTGAGGCACTCCTACACTACCCTGAGGCACTCCTACACTACCCCGGGGCACTCCACCTACCCTGGGGGCACCCACATACCCTGAGTCACCCCTACACTACCATGGGCACTCCTACACTCCCGAGCACTCCTACCTACCCTGAGGCACCCCTAGGCTCCCCTTTAGAACCCCTACACTTCCCCGGGGCCTCCACACTACCCTGAGGCACTCCACACTTCCCGGGGGCATCCACACTCCCCGAGGACCCTACGCTACCCTGAACACCCCCTCCCCTAAACCCCACTCTACACAACCCTGAGGCACCCCACACTCCCTGAGGCACTCCTACAGTATCCAAGGCACCCTACCCCCCTGAGGTACTACTAAAACACCCCTGACACTCCTACTTATTTGAGAACATACCTCCCTTGGGGCACTCCTACACTACCCGAGGCACCCAAAAACCCCCAAGCGCTCCTAACTCCCTTGAGGCACCCCAAACACCTTGAGGCACCCCTACACTCCCTTTGGGGCACTCCCCTCCCTTTGGGGCCCCCAAACCCTACCCTTAGGCACTCCTACACTACCTTGAGGACTCCCACTCCCTTGGGGCATCCAAACACACCCTGAGGACCCCTACCCTCCCCTGCCCTGACATTGCAAGTCACTTTTTGCACAGAATGTAAATGCCTCAAAGAGTAGTGGAATTTTAGCAAAAGGTCGAGAACCAAAACCTAGCATTGGGGTAGTCTACAACCCCCGGATGCAACATCCAGAAAATTTCCGGAACACTTTTAAAAAATTTGCCCCACTGTCCAAAAATTTTCCAGCTCTGCCCCCAACATCTTGCCCCTGGGGGATTTCAACTTAAGGCACCTAAAATGAGGAATATAGCAAATAATATTGTTGCTTAATAACACCAGGAGGCAGCTCTATGAAAACTCACACTCACACGAGTTTTTAATTCGCAAAAAATTTCAATTTAAAACGAGCAAATAATAGACCCTACTAAACTGGAGAATACCTAGACCCATCTTCACTAACAATATGATCTGATAAAAATGTCCCCCATATCAAAAACAAATACCCCCAGACCACAACATAATTGGGGTTTCAACAGTATGCGTGCCCCCCCGCCCGACATAATGAACTAGTCACGAGGGGCATTCCCCAAAATTTCAACTTCAAAAACAAAAAATAAATGGGACCAAGTAACAAGTCCTAACCGAAAAAGGGGAAGATATCAAAGAAAACAAGACCCCAACTTATGCCGGGAACAGTTAAAATGGGTCACCAGTATGCACAAGGCTTTTTCCTCTAAGAAAAAAAAGGAGTAGATGTAAAATAGAAAGAGAAGGGGGTTCCCTTTTCAGGGACGAAAAGAATAACAGAGCGGGTAAAAAAGGGCAATATATCTGAAATGCTAGGGAGACACGTAGAGAAATAGCAAGCACGAACTCAAGCTAAAGGAATCTTTTAGGAGTCAGGAAGCGGGGAAGAATAAAAGCCTAAATGAAAACGAAAGAAAAACCCAAAAATTTTCTTTTCCTATGCCAAAACAAATCGAAACAACGTCCAGTATTGGGGCCCCCCTTTAAAAAAGTGGGTCCACACAGTGACAGCAAAGGAAAAAAGTGAGCACTAAAGTCCCAAAAAGACTCAGTTTTTTTGCAAGCCCCTAACCAGACGAGAGTCGAAGATCAAAACGAATTTTTTTTGAAGAGCCACAAAATTTGGGAAAACAAGCCTATCCGAGTTTTCCGATGCAAATAACTTTTGAACAGGCAAAAAGACATGCCCATGCACTCTGCCCCCGGGCCAGACCATGGGAAATCTGTGTTCACAAGACTGCAAGAAGCCCCAAACACGAGCCTTTTCCCCTATGGAAGGGAGCATGGGGCACGGGGGGCTCCCACAGTTACAAAAAAACAGACGCCCACTCCACAAAGGGGGCATAAAAAAACACAAAGAACTACAGACCGATAGCACTAACATCCATATCAAAAAATCTTTGAAAGGGGGCCCAAGAAGCAAGATACCACCCACAGAAACCCATCATTACACAAACCCAGGGGAACAGGGTTTAGAACAGTCGCTCCCGTCGTCTCAAAAACGGACACCGAAAGGTCCTAAATGCACTGAAACAAAAAAATGCAGTGTAAAAATAAGACTTTGAAAAGCCTTCGACAGTGTGACCTGGGGTAATAGCGCACAAAATGCGTGCTTAAGGGATAACAGGAAAAGTCGGTCGATGAATCTATAATTTCCTCACTAACAGAACACAGAGAGTAGTCGTCAACAGAGTAAAGTCCGAGGCAGCTACGGTGAAAAGCTCTGTTCCACAAGGCACAGTACTCGCTCCCATCTTGTGTAGGAGTGCCTCAGGGTAGTGTAGGAGTGCCTCAGGGTAGTGTAGGAGTGCCTCAGGGTAGTGTAGGAGTGCCTCAGGGTAGTGTAGGAGTGTCTCAGGGTAGTGTAGGAGTGCCTCAGGGTAGTGTAGGAGTGCCTCAGGGTAGTGTAGGAGTGCCTCAGGGTAGTGTAGGAGTGCCTCAGGGTAGTGTTGTTTACACTTTGGTCTTCCTTATCCTCGTCTACTTGAATCTGTTCTCTTAGCTAATAACACAACTTTTATCATCTCTCTTTCAAAAACGAAATTCTCTCATCAACACTCTTAGAAATATCTTCATCGATGACCTCCAATAAACTCACTCTTATTATTGACAAATCATTTTACATGGTGTTTGGAAACAGAGTTGCAAATCTTCAACTAAATGTTGATCAACGGTTCTCCCCCTAAAAGACATATTGAATAAAAATTCGTAGATGTGCACCTGGACTGCAACTTCAAGTTTAATATCCACGTCCAACACATGAGTAAAAAAGGCTTTTAAAAACATTAGACGTTCTCTCTAAAATACGTTACTGTGTACCTCAAACAGCACTACTTACACTCTACTACTCATTAGTTTATTCCTACCTCATCTGTGGTATTTGATTCTGTGGATCAACTATGTCAAATCACGAAAAAAAAAACACCAAACGTAACTCAACGAAAAGCCGCTAAAAACGAATGATTACTCAATGCATTGCTAGCAAAACACTCCACTCTACAACAGTTTAAACTTGCTCAATATTCAGTCTAGTGACTCATACTACTGTGTTTACTTAACATATTCCACAACCAATTCCAATGTAAACCCTCTGAAAATCTTCCTTGATAACTGCAACAGAACTCAGACGAAAGAAGACACGAAAATCTCTTCGATATCCAGAGAATCCGACGCAAACTGTGTGAAAACTCAATACGGATAATAAGTCCTGGAAGCCTGGAACTCCCTGCCTTAAGTCTCTAAAGGTCCCTTATTTGACAGTCGTTTTAAAGCTATTTATAAAAAATATATATCATCTACAGAACCCAAATGGAAATAAATCTCTTTGACTGATTTTTTTGAGTTATCCCAGGTTCTCTACACATATGCTGCTATGTATGATAATCCATGTAACTGTATTTGTGTATATCTGAATAAACAAACTTACTTACATCTTCTTAATGTAATTTAGACAACAATTAGCCAGTCAAACAATACTTCTAGGTCACTTATGTCACTGTTCTTCCAGTCTTCCTTCATCTCTCATATATAATTGGTAACATATATTATCCCATTAGATTTCTACTGTAACTTAAGTAATTAGCTGTGATTGCACTATTTCTATTCAATCGTAAAATTAAACTGAAGATCATTAAACCGATTTAAATAATATGTAAATATTTTGCAATTGACCAGTTTGTCATTAATTACCTTTCATGTTGCAAGTGTGATTGTATCTAACTACACAGGAAGACCTACACAAACCTACGTAAAGTAATTTCTGGTAGTGTTTAAGTCTTAAGATCAGCTGCCTGATATGCACTGTATAGTGTTTCTTGTGCTTACTATTTTACACATGTATCTAGATAATCTTTATGCTCAAAGAAATAATCATTTGGGTCCTGAAGGGTATGGCCCCCCTTTTTCCAATACACAAACAAATTTCACCCTTTGTTACGGTTAGGCTTCAACACCCCTTTGGGAAATTTTAAAAGACTTTGGGTGCATCACGAAATTTTCCTTAAAAACTTGAATGGACTCAAGAAAGGGTTTCTCAAGAGTTCAAAGATGACTCTTTGGAATGAACCAGATTTCACTTGATTTTTCTTTTTTTCCCCAGAAACTCTTTTTTTTTTTTCAGGAAAATTTGGATAAATCCAACTGGAATAAGGGTTTGGGATCCTAAACAAAAATGAAATGTTGTCTTTTCTTTAAAAACTCGTCCCACACTCATTTCCCGGGCAATTTAATTTGCAAAAAGGTTTGCCCAAAAAAATTTACTTTTTTGCCCAAAGACTTTCCACAACCCCCGGGGGAAACACATTTTCCGGGGGACAGTGGGAATATTTTGGTCGATCCGGAAAACCTCCCGGGGATAATGACCAGGGAAAATGCGATAAAAAAGGGGGTTTGCATACGGGGTTTAATTTTTTTAAAATGTTTAATCAGGGCCCCAAAGGGGGATAGAAAACTTTTTCCTATGCATTAATAAGTAGGAACTAAAGTAGAAAAAGGTTTTGGGGGTGTGGCAGGTGGCAGATTCCGGGAAAATTTGAGGTGGAAAAAAAATGTATAATGGGGGGTTCTGCATAACACGGGTTGCTGCAGGGGGTACAATTTTAATATTTTTAATCATCCCCCGGGGGATAAGAGATTTTTTTTCTGTTAATTACTAAGTATAGGAAGGAAAGTAAAAAACACTTCTGACCCCCCAAACCCCAACACCGAAAATTTGGAGAGGCATACAAAAAGGATTCAGGTGGGGGCAGGGGGGCAATTCCCGGGATAATGGTGTGGAAAAAGAATGTGGATAAGGGGTTTGGGTCCCCATAAGCACAGGGGGCTGCAGGGGTACAAGTTTTAATATGTTTAAACATCCCCCGGGGGGAATAGAGAGAGAGAAAAGGCTTATTTCTGTTAATTACTAATTAAAAAAAAAGGTAGGAAAATAAACCACTTTTGACCCCCAAACCCCAATAACTCTGAAAATTTGGGAGAGCCCAGTCCCAAAGGATTCAGGTGACTTGTACAAGCCCCCCAACTCCGGGGAGCCCCCCCCCCCCCCCCTTTCCCCCCGGGGGCCCCCGACTAAACTGACCGACGTTCCCCACTTCACAACAACACGGGGGGGTTTTAAAGGGAACCGGAAAAGGATGGGCACCGTCGCCCGGGGGAACCGGTTTCCGGGGAAAAAGACCAGGGAAAAAAAAAGAATAAGGGGGGTCTGAATGCCCTTTGGGGCTGACAGGGTAGGATTTTAAATTTTGAAAAAACACCCCCAAAGGGGGGAAAGAGAATTTATTACAAAGTGGGAACAGAAGAAAGTAATAAATCACTTCTGACTCCCCAAACCTTTTACCTGATAAAAGGGGAGAAAAAGGCATTTACAAAGGATTCAGGTGACGGGGTCCTCTGATGGGTTTGCGGGGGCCCCTGCTTCTTTGGAGGTCCTGGGGTGTGATTATCAGCCCGGCCCGCCCCCCCGGCTACAGGGGGGGCCCATCTGTGTAAAAAGGGAAAAATTTTAACCCAAATTTTAAAAGGGTGAAAACAAAAAAAGCCCTTTTCAAAGCAAATATTTTTTATTATTTAAAACATTAAAATTGTTTTTTTTCTCCCTCCCTAAAGAACAGCTAGCTTCAAAGAGCATGAAACTACAGCGGGCCCGGAAAAACCCAAACCCTCTCTCGCGTCAAAATGTTTGACCCGGGGAAAAAACTCATAGGGTTTTTTTTCCCCCCCCCCCGCCAAAGATTGAAACCCTGTCTTCATCTCTAGTTCCTTTTCTTCTTCTTACCCCCCCTTTTTCATTACTGCTTTTAGCTTCTTCTTCTTCCTCCATTTTGGGAAAACTGTTTTATTTTTTAAATAATTTAAACTTTTTTTCCCTGGCATCGGGAAAGGCCAAATAGGATACAGGGGTGAAAGGAAATCTAAAAAACCTTATCAATCAAATGACCCTAAGACCCTTTTCCTAGGGGGAAAAAGGGGTTTCCATTTTGACCTTTTAAATTTCTAATTTAAACTATTTTGGGAAAAGGTAGTTTGGGAACCGTTTTCCCGCACACTTCAAAAGTTTTTATGAGTTAAAAATTGTTTTTTCAGACTGAGGAACCCCTTTTTTCCCAAGCGATAGTTTTTGTTTTTTAACTGCTAGCAGGATCTAATTTTTTGGGGTTTTAAAAGCAGACTATTTCTGAAAAAAGGGCTTTTCCCCCACCTCACTTTTAAGTAACCCTAGAATCCCTTCCTTGAGTCATTGTAAGGGGATGATTTTGGGAAATTAAAATTGCCCAACCATTTCCTCAAGGGTTTCCCTTACCGATTTCAAAAAGAAAGGGTTTTTTTGTGCCCTCTAAACAGGCGATGACCCTAGGGTACCCGAAAAAGATTAGTTTTTTTTGTCTTTAATTTTTCTTAAAATTTCAAAACCCCCCAAAAAAGGTACAGTTTAAAATTTGGCAATTTTCTAGTATCTGGAAACCTTTAAGAAAATTGGGAAAGTGATTTTAAAGGCTGGCGCCCCGTCGAAACCAAATTTACTTTTTTTTTCTGAAAGCTTTATGGCTTTTTTAAAAAGTGTTTACTAAACCGTCGAAAAAAATCCCCCCGCGATTTTAGACTTCGTTTTGTTCATATTTTGAGGGAAATTAAAAAATTTTTCTTTGCCGAATCAAATTTGGGGCCCAACAATTTAAAATAATCGCTGACATCTTTACTAGTCTACTTTTTGCGTTGCCTCACGTTTCTTTTAACAAAAACCCCCGCCAAAAATTTTTCCTTGTGAGAATCAAATATGAAATGAATTTTCCCCAATTTTTGAAAAACCTATCCCCAAGAAAAAACTGAAAAAAAGGAAATGATTTTAGGTAGTTTTTTTTTGGGAAGGGTCCCCCACTAATTTAGTATTTTTGGGGGTATTTTTTGAAACTGATAGCCAAAGCTGTTTGCTGTACTAAATAATCATCTAATTTATCTGTTTGGGGATAAACATAGGGGTTAATCATCCGTGTGGGCGAGCAAATTTCTGGGGCAACCCTAGAGTGTCTAAAAGAAGCCAGAAACCCTTTTAAAAGAGTTTTTGGGGAAATTCTTCGGGAGAAGACTGCCATTTGCAGAAAACCGCCTTTTCTCCCGGGTGAGATTTTTTCAAATTTTTTTTGCGTAGGGCAGCGCCTCAGTCTTTCAAAACCAAAAAGGAATTAAAATCCCAGAATAGAAAAATTTTTAAACTTACAAATTTTTTCCCTCAAAAAATTTGGGGTTTAATAAACCTGGTTTTTGGGCCTGACCCCAAAAACTTTCCTAAAAAACATATTTAACCCGCCTTTTAAAATTTTAAAGACTGTATGATGTTTTTAAAGCCCTGTCAGAATTTTAATTCAAATTTCCCACCCCACGGGTTTTAGAAGGCTTTCATAGGCAAACCCGGGGGAGAGAAACTATGAAAAAAAATTTTAGTTTATAGGTTGTATAATAATCTCCTATGCAAGGTGAAAAATTCAGCCAAACCCTTTACATCACAGGAGAAAATACTGGGAGATAGCCCTCCTAAGTTGAAAAACTGTTTTTTTTCCCAAACCAATGAAATGATCAAATTTCCTTCTTGGCTAATATGCTTTTTAGACAAGAACGTAGAAAAGTCTTTTTGGGGAAAAGTCTTCTCTTCGAGCCTTTCTGGGGAGCTGCAATTTTCAAAAAGGAAACCTTGTTTGCCGGTTAAAAGGGAAAATCCCCAACTTTGGGGGGGAAAAATGATTTAAATCATCGCCTCTGTAAAATTTCAAGGGGATTTGAAGCTGGGGGCCCGCCTGACCCAAAAACTACCCCCCCCAAACCAGCGGACAAGAAGGCTAGACAATCCAGGAAACTTTGGCTCCAATTTTCAAACCTTTAAAAAATTTATATCCCTGTTTCATTAAAACATTGATTGGGGCTTTAACACTTAGTTTTTTAAATTTATCAAAAGCCTACCCTATGATAGGTTATAAAATAAAAACAGGAAAATTTTTCCTAAAATTTTTCCCCCTTTTAAATTGCAATTATTGCAGAGGGGCTCCTAAATAATTAGCCTTAGGCATTAGATGGTCATAAACCCCTTTTTTGGGTTTGGGGGTAAGAGTAAACCCCAATACAAAATTTTGCATTTTTTTTTCCGAAAGGAAAAATTTAATATGCTGCCCCCTGGTCAAAAGAACGGATAACAGGGGGGTTTTTCATTTTTTACCAACCCATAAAGAAAAAGTCAAACATACATAAGATCAATACATGTACCCCCCAAAAGGACATATCTATCTATTAAAGTCTTTTTCTGTCTATCACATATACCCCATAAGCAATTGCTAGGTTTTCTAGCTTTTTTTAAACCCCCTCTGGTTTAAACGATTATCGAGATAAGTTTCAAACCCCAAAAAGGGCAGTATGAGAGGGCAAGTAGCCCTTGTGAGTATTTTTGAATTTGCAAACGCCCCAGCGGGGGGGAAAAATAAACCCTTTTTTTGGGGTTTTTCGCATGAATTGAAGTGAGTTTTTAAGTTGCAAAATTCACTATATTAAACTTAAACAATTCAAGAAAAAGTGCTTATTGGGGTGAATTTTTCGGGAGAAAATTCTCATATTTTTTCTGGAAGTTTTTAAAAAAAAGCTAAAAGAGTTTTTCCCCCAACAATAACAGGGGCACAAAACCAGTGAAAAATTTTTTAACTACCCCTACGACAAAAAAGTGGGAAAGATGGGTTCCCTTCATGAAATTAAGCAAAAAAAATAAATTTTTTGGGATATATTTGTTTTTCCCCCCAAAAGGGGGAAACCAAAACTTCCAGTTTGTGGTTTTTATTCCTTTGGCCCAGAAGTCACCCGGGCCGAGAATTTTAAAAAATTTTTTTTCCCCTGGGAAAATATCCTTTTTTCCCTGAAAAAATTTTGGGATTTTAAAATAAAACCACCCCCACCAAATCTAGAAAAAAATAAAAAAAAAAAAAATAAAAAAAAAAAAAAACCAAAAAAAAAAAAAAAAAAAAATTTTTCAAAAAGGGAAAAAAAAAAACTTAAAAAAAAAAAATAAAAAAATGAAAAAAAAATAAAAACCCCCCCTTTAAATATAATCTAGTATGAAGCCCCCCCCCTCGCCCGAAAAAATTTTCCCATTTTTTCAAATCGCATGCAAAGGGTACCCCTTTCCAAACCGTAAAAACCCGAGATATTTTCATCTCGTGTAACTAGTTGTGGGGGAAAAGTTATATAATGCTCCATTTAAACCTCCCCCTTTAGCACTGCTGCGCAAAAAAGGGCTCAGTTCGGCAAAAATCCTAAGCATTTTCATAAAGTGCTCGTACCTGAAAAGAACAGTGAAAAACGGAAATAGGGCCCTCAAAAAATTTATTTGCAAAGGGAAACTGAAGAAAAAAATATGGGGTCGTTTTTTATGAAGGCAGGAATTGAATAAAATTCGACAGAAGTGCCCCTTGAAAACATTCCGACCGACTCAAAATGGGGTTTTTCCCTCTGAAAGGGAATCGTCTCCCATTTCACTCTTTTCCTCTTTCTGAAAAAAAATTTTTTTTTTCCCAAAAGGGTAAACCCTTTTCGTTTAACAGAGGGGGGGGAACCCAAAAAGGTAGTAAGGGATCCGGGAAAGGACCCTGTAAATTTGTGGGGGCGGGTTCTCCATCCACGGGGGGCCCCGGCAATCGGCCAACTTGCCTTTTTTGGGAGTGTTAGGGCGAAGTTTCCCAATCGGAGGACACAGACTGTTTCTGCATAATATAATTAGAGAAAGTTATTTATTATTATTTTTTTTTGAGCCAAAATGACAAAAAACTCTAGCAATCTTTTAAAAAAATTTACTGTTAAAGAAATAAAACGGGAGAAGCAAATCAATCTTTTGGAAATATATGGGGTTCAAAAAAATGTTTTTTAATTCTTGTTAGTGAATATTTTAAAAACCCATAATTTAAAAAAATTTTTTGACTTTTTAAAAAAAATTAATTGTTTAAAAGAAAAACGCTGCCTTTTTTCTTCGGGCCCCCCCCCCGGGATCACCCTTGCTTGGATATTGCCCCCCCCCAAACCCTTGGTTGGGAAAAAAAATTAAATTTTTAGCCAAAGACTTTTTTCAATTACTGAAAAAAAAGCAGTTTTAAGAAAAAAACAATTCAGGGGCAATAACCTGGGTATCTCACCTGTCACCCATCTCCTGCGATGAGCTGTGAAAATTCGCCACACACACTGAAAACCCCCGCAGAAACTACGGGAAAAGTGTGGTGAGCTGCACCTGAGGGATAATCGCCCGCATAGGTGGCATTTTGCGAGCGGGTACGGGGTCAAACTTAAATCCCACACTCTCACTCTCATATTCCAAAAATTTATTTAATTTAATAGATAATATTTTTAATCCCCAAAGAAAGAAAATTTTTTAAACCTTTGCTCAATCTAAGCGGGTAACTTTTTTGAGTAAAGGGGGAAGACCCCTTTTTTCGCCCTAGACAAAAGTAACGTATTTATAGCACGCTTTTAGGAAGCGGGGCTCATAAGATGTTTAAATTTTTCCCCCAAAAGTAAGGTCATTTTTCAAAACATCTCTCTCTTTTTTCCCGAGAATTTTTTAAAAACAAAAATCCCTGCAAGCAATATTTTAAAAAATTTAAAATTTCCAGAAAAGATTTCTTTTTGTCAAAAAAGAAAAGGGGGATAAAACTGGGAAGAACTTTTTCCCAAAACGAAAAAATAAAAATTTTTAGCCCGGGTGCAAGTAGGGGGGATTAGGGAAATTGCCATAGTCATGTAAATTTTCCCCCATTTGTATAAACCCGGGGCCCGGGGAAAGAAAAATTTAAATTTAAATTTATGAAAACTGACCATCGCCAAAACTAAATATTCTTAAAAAAAAAAAAATAAATTTTTCCCCCCCCAAAATAAAAAAATAGGCACACCGGCAGAAAGTGGCGGGGCCCTTCCTTTGCTGTGACCTCCATTCGACCCCCACCACCCCCTTTGGCGAAAGGGAAGGTAGTGAAACTGCGTAATATCCAGACGACCTTCCTGTGGGTCGGGCTTTTTTTCTTTCTTTTTTTGGCGGGAAAAAGGCCATGCCCCCAAATTTTTTATTTTAAACTCTGGGAAAAAACTCCCCCCTCCCCCCCCCTCTGTTTTGAACTAAAAAGAAATTTTTAAAAAATAAGTTTATTCTTCCACAAAAAGGCTCATTTGAAAAAAAAAGAGGACAAGCCCTGTCCCTTTTACAGAGGAAGAGTTGAAAAATTTTCAGAGAAGCCTGAAAGAATACTTGTTGCTTTTTTTGGGGCACCAAGAGCAGTCTAGTGGGGGCTTTTAAATTAAAAAAAATGCCTTTCTTTCGCGAGAAAAAATAAATTTCCGCCCGGGATGAAAAAACCAAACCCCCTTTTTGAAACAAATCACCTCTCTTAGGAAAAATCATTTTGGAAGGTCTCTTTAAACCCCGGGCGGATTACCAAAATCCCCTTTAACAGACAATTTGCTCTCTGTAAAATTAAATTTATGACCTTTTTTAAAGAAGCATTAAGGGATGTTTTTAGCCCAAAATTTTTACAGGAAGACACAGCAAAACCAAAATTTTCATAACTCAAAATTTATTTCCAAAAAGAAAAAACGCTTTGCACGATACGCTTAATTGTGTCAATAATTTTTTTAAACAACGAGATCGTCCCAGGGTTTGGGAAAGTCTCGGGGGACAAATTTTTTTGGGAAAAAAAACTAGCCCCGAAATTTTTTTTGAGATAATCGCACGTCCCCGCGATAAATACGCTATCTTTTGGTTGATTTAAAAACCCTCCAGAGAAAATTTAATTTTCGAAGCTTCATTACCGGAGAGGGAAACCCGTTTAAACGTATTAAACCCCTTGGGAAAAAAAAAAAATGGCCTTAAATTCACATTTAAAAAAAAATTTTAGAAAAATATTTAGAACGTCAATAGCCCCGGGGGGCTTTTTCTGGGAATGTTAAAAAAATTTTAGAGCAGCTAGGGGGAAAAAAAACCCCCTATTACTTTTAAAAAAACGTATAGGGTTACTCTCTTTCTCAGAGGGCCTATATTGCATAAAATTTTCAGCCTCTGCGATTTCCCAACGGAAAAACATAGCTGCGGCCCCCCCCCATTTTACTCACCTGCGACTTGGCGGGCCTTTACTTTATTACATTCCCCCAAGGGCATTAAATATATTTTTTTTGCATAAGAATGGGCTTTTCAAGGTTTAAAAAAAGGCGGTTTGGGCAAATCCCGAAAAAAAATCAAAAAGCGTCTTGTCACCTTACGAAATTATAGAAAGCCCCCCCCTTCCGTGGAAAATTTTAGTTTCACACGGCAAAAGGGGCCGGGGTTTATAACCCCCTCTTCTTAATTTCCTAAAAAAAAAAAATAAATTTAAAATTTTACAGTACCTTCCGGGAAACAAAGGGTGCAATAAACGAAAAGACTATTCGCAGCTTAAAACATAGAATCTACCGCTAAATGACTTTAACAAAATTTTTTAAAATATTAAAAGGATTACCCCCCATAGTAAAACTTACAAATCAACTTTCCCACTCCTCCTTCAAAAGGCCCAAACCCCCACAACAATGCATTCTCCTGATCTTCCCGAGACATTCGTCAGCAAAATTTTTGGGGTAATGTAAATTTTAAAAGCCCCTCCCCCATCCCGCCTCGTTTCATCCCCAAATGACTCCTGGAGCGCATGGCGGATAACTAGCCAACCCGGGGGTTTTCACAAGAGTTAAATTTGGCCCCCAAAACACCGAAAAAATTTTTTTAAAAACCAAACGGTTTTATAATTTGCAAAAACCCCTCATATTCCTTAACGACCTTAGCGGGGAAAAAAAAACTCGGGGAATTTTTAAAAGCTCCGGAATTAAAAAAAAACTCCTACCTGAATTTTTTTTCCCCTTAAAAAAATTTTAGAAAGGGGAAGAAAAACGACGGCAGTAGAGGGTTTTCTGGTGAGCTTGGGTTATCCCCGAAGTGCAGATAGCTGGGTGCAAAGAGAAGGAAATGGCAAAATGTCAGACAGGGGGAAGCCCCTAGCATGCAACACAGAGACTTTAAATTTAATTTTTAATTTAAAAAAACTTCCAGTAAAGCCGCAAACGTTTATTAAAAGGGAATTAAAAAAAAAAAAAATTAAAATTTCATATCTGAGAAAATTACTAAATTTTTTTAAAAAAAAACTAACATTTGAACCGACCAAATTTTTGGGGCAAATTAAAGAAGTTTTTGAGGGGAAAATTCCCCACCTTCCCCTTAAAAGAACTCCCCTTTTTAAAAAAAAAAAAAAATTCCCTTTTTTCGAAGCGTGGAGGGGCCACTTAAATACCTCTTTCCTCTGGCAATCCGCTGATTATTTTTTTATAAAAAAAAAAATAATCGAAAAAGGTGGAAAAAGGGAATTTTTTTCCCCCAACCCCCCGGCTAACCGCCGAAAAATTAAAATTTTTTAAAAAAAAAACAAATAACTTACCCAAATCCTAACGCGAATTCCCTTTTTCCCCGCCCTTTGGGAGAAGCACTGCCAAACCCCCACAAAGGCGCGTAGGGAAAAATTTCCAGCCCTCGAGAGGGAAAAATGAAACCCAAAACCCAAAGCAAGGATAAAAGGTTTAGCAAAAAAAAAAAACCCGCCCCGCCCTAGCAACTCCCCTCATGAGGGGAATTGCCCTTTGAGCTACCACCCCCCACAGCGGGCACCCACCCGAGCTCTTTTTTTGAGACGGGGAGTCCCCCCCTAAAAAAAAAAAAAAAAAAAAAGCTCGCTCGCGGGAATGCCCCGCCCGGCGGTGGGGGCAGGGCGGGAGGGGCAGTTGGGGGCAGTGGCGGCGGGTGCCCAAAGGGTCGGTGGCGGGCGCGCCCCCGGAGGTTTGCCGCGAGGATCAAAGAGTAAAAAAAAAAAAAAATCCAAACAGAAAAAAATAGCCCCAAAAATTTAAAAAACCCCCCGGAAATACTTTTAATTTAATATCCAAAAAAAAAAACAGTCTTTCTCTCTCACCGAGGACTCTTCCCCAAATTTTAAAAAAGAAAAAAATTTATCTGTAAATTTACGGAGAAGAATTGCCCCTAAAAGAAAACTATGCTAAAAAAATTCAATAAAAATTCTTTCATTCGGGGATAAGAAGGGATTTTTTTCCCTCCAACCCTAATTTAAAAAATCTTACAAAACATTAAATCTTTGACAAGCAGTCCCCCGTACAAACGATAAAAAACTTTTGCCCCTTGGAAAGGGGGAATTTGTGGGGCCTTAAAGATTAGAGCCAAGATTTTTAAAAAATCACAAGGCGAGAAAAAATTATTAGGCGGTTTTTGTTTAAAAAAACCGCGGGAAAAAAAACCGCCTTGGGGTGCCTAATTTAAATTTAACTTTCCATAAAGTCCCAAGAAATTTTTTTTGCCCGCTTTTGTAAATACCGGACAGGATAAACAAGAAGTTCCTTCTCGAATGCATTTATAAAAAAAAAAAAATGGACCAGCCCCTCATTGATTTTTCCCAGAGAAAAATCACCCCTTGAATGAAGAAGGACAAAAGGACCCCCGTTTGGGCGAAATTTTTACATCAATTAACGTCAAGAAAGAAAAAATTTATCAGCAAGTGTGGGTTTCAAACCGTGTGATACAAAGTTTAAGGCAAACCTACGAATCCTTCAAAAATC
The DNA here is from genome assembly GCF_026875155.1 of Cherax quadricarinatus. NCBI lineage: Eukaryota > Metazoa > Arthropoda > Malacostraca > Decapoda > Parastacidae > Cherax > Cherax quadricarinatus. Next base: position 1,098,108 of record NC_069453.1, on the reverse strand, counting down.
AAATTTCCCCCAAAACCCCGATTTTTCTAAACTTTTTATGAAATTTTTAAAAATTTTATGCAATTTTAAAACAGAAAGAACTGAAAGGCTGAAATCCCCCGCTTAGAATATGCACGGGAAAATTTCCCGGGTATGAAAAGAAACTTTTGGGAAGGGGGCCCAAAACTTTTAAGCCCCCTTTTGGCAATGTCACCTAGAGAGGTCCCCCAAACCCCAACCCAAAAACCCAAACCCCCATATGGGAGCTAAATGCAGCCCGGTTTTTTAAACCCTGGGCCCCCGACGTGCCGATAAACATTAAAACCCCTCACCCCCTCACGAGGGCTCTAAGGGAAACCCAAATGTTTTCGAGAAATTTAATATAAATTTTTCCCGAAATTTTTCGGGGGGAAAAAACGGTGAAGAATTCCTGGAATATGGGGATTGTTCGTGAACCCCCACAACGCTACTTCGCCGCCCCACAGCCGGCTCTTTTACCCCTGGGGAAAAAATATCCTTTTTTTTCCCAAAAAAAGGGGCGAAAACGCTAAAACCTGGTTTTAACCGTGGGCCCTAAAACCGCAATCCCGGGCAAAACCCGGGGAAAATTTTCCTAAAATCACCCCCACCATGCCCCCAACACCCTTTAAAGACAGGGGCCCGAGGAATTTTTTTAAAACCCCCCCTTGCAGCACTAATAAAGTCATTCTCAAAACGGGTCCTTTCTTGAAAAAAAATGAAATTGCGCAACAGCAATTGAAGGGGTATTTTCCCACACGCAAATTTGTACCCGGGTTTTAGCCGGACCCGCAAAAAGAAACCCACGAATTTGGGTTTTAAAATTAAAGTCTGGTGTCCCTGGGTCGGGCAGGGTAGCCAATGGAAAAAATCAAACGGGTAATTTTACCCAGTAAAAATTGGGCCCTGAGCCGGAAAAAAGGCCCCATGAATGGCACACGAAATTTCCCCCCCATTAACATATTTCCCAAAACATTAAATGAAACGGAAAATTTAGACCCTGCTTGCTCTTTCCCTCCCGGACCCCCAAAATTGGCCCAAACCCCAAAATCATCCAAATGAGGTGGAAATTGAACCCCGGGGCCCCCCCCCCGAAGCTCTAGAAAAGGGGAAAAACTAAAACTGTCGTTGGGGGAAGCAAGGCCCCGTCAAACATCAGCGGTTTGGGAGCATGCCCCGGGGGGCAGCGGCAACACAGCAGCTGAAACAGCGGGGGGCGGGGGAGGAAAGTCGGGCCCGCCGGGGGGATTTGGAACTTAAAAAAACAGTGGCATGGGGTGAAATGGAAGCCTGATGGAGTCGAGGGCACTTCACCGGAAAAAGCAAAACCCCCAGCCCGATGATGTGGATATTTTATTCCCCAAATGCTGTAACTAAAAAAAAAAAAAATTAAAAAAGTAAACCTTCAAACTAAAGTATTTTTTGCCTTTTTAAAAAATAAATAATGGTCCCATATTTTTGAAATTTTCCTCAAACCTGTCCTGTCCCTCAAAATGGGCAGAGGGGGGCCGGGGAAAAAAATCTATTTTAGCATTTTAAAAATTTGACATTTTTGAAAAATACAGCTTTTGGGCCCTTTTAAAATATAAAATTACGCAAAGCCCTTTTTAAAACCATCCCTTTAACTACGAAAAAGCATTGCAAAAGTTTTTTTATCCCAAAAAATTCAATTTCTAACAAGAACGATGCCCAAAGCGGGAATTTACATTATACAAAATCACATTACTGAAACAGGGAAAAAGTACAGAAGAATAGTCCATCACTTTCTACCAAAAAATGAAAAGTGTTATCGACAGATGCCAGCCATATTATTTTAAAATTAATCGCAGTAACAGCAGATTTTAAAAAAAACCTTTTGAGATAATTTTTCGGCACTTTCCCCCAAAGGGGAAAAAACTCAATTTTTGATGTCGGAATTGGGGGGGTTTTTTGGTTTTACGAGATCGCGAAACCCTTTTCCGGGGAAAAAAAAATGCCCGCCACTTCATTTAAACCCCAAATTTTAAAACCCAGAAAAAGGGTCGGGTTTCTTTTTCTTAGCCGCGCTGAAAAATATTTTTTATTTCGTAGGGGACCCCGCCCGAGGGACCCTCCTTTCCCCCAAACAGATTTTCCCCATTCAAGCCTGATCCCAAATGCCGGAGTTGAATTTTGGTTTTAAAATATAGTGATATTTGAACCGCAAATTTTTCGGTAGTCATTAGTCAAAAATTCTGGATCTTTCGCCTTTTAGGAGAGTTAAATTTAAAAAATGCTCATCCTATGATGTACAAACCTCATGCGAAAATAAATTAGATAAAAAAGCAATCAAAATGACAGATTTAGTTTTGGGCGTAATCTGTCTTTTAAAGCTCATTTCCACTTTCCGTAGTGTTTACAGTAAAAACCCGATAAAAGAACCAACCCCTGCCCAAAAAAGGTTTTGTTTCTCAAAAACCCCCAAACATTTCGTGTACCCCTTTTAAGTGCCCTCGACAGGAATTTCGGGGTTTATTCCCCTAAAACCCTCCCAGGTGGGGGGGCCTGGGGGAATATACAAAAATTTTCACGCACCCTACAGATTTCCAGGTGGGGGTTTTTTTTGGCTTTAGCGGGCCTAGCTAAAAGAGTTTTTCCCTTTTTTTTTCAAGGGCCCGCGCCAAGTGCAGAAAAAATTTTTAAAATAAAATCTCGATGATTAAACGTCTGGAAAAACAGACATGAAAGCTGCTCTTAAAAACTCACGGGAAGGGTGCTTTTAAAAAAGGGTCGCAAAAAAGGTTTTTTACGGGGGCCGAGTAAGCCGGGTGACAAAACGACGGGTAAATAATTAAAAGCAAGAAAAAATAAAAAGCCGAAAAAGCCGAGTTGCTTAAAAACGGATTATTTTCCTCTCGTATAAAAAAATTTGCTTTAATAGCCAAGGCGGGTGGGCGGGGGTGAAAACAGTGGAAATCAAATTTCCCTTTTAAAAGATTATTTTCCGCGTCCCTTTAAACAATTTCCCCCCCACCGCATAAAACCGAGACCCGTTAGAGTTTCCCTTTGCTCGCCTCAGAGTTTTGATACTCTACCATTAAAAAAAATCCTCTCTCCAAAAACAAAAAAATAATTTTTTTAAATTTTGAAATTTCCCGAGTTTCCCCCAGCAATTTTTTTAGATTTAGGCAAAAAAGTTAAAAGAAAATTTTGAGTGATTTAAACAAGGCCATGGGGAAAAGCCCCCTAGGGGAAACAAGCCCAAAATTTCACACCTCAAAGGATTTTTTTAAAACGTTATTTTAAAAATGTCCAGTGTTTTTCCGGGGGAGCAAATAACGGAATCAAATTTTAGTTTTAATTCTGGGCATTCATTAAACTCTCAACTCAGTAAAACGAAGCCAGTTGCCGATAAACGCCCACGGGGTAAACTCTTGCCCGACTTTAAAGGGGGAGAAGGATAAATAAATTGTTTATCCCGCCTATTTCGGGCCCCCCACAAACGGGAAAAGAAAAACAGAAACTGACAAAAAATAAAAAAGAACAGGGCCCTAACTCCCTTTTTTTCCCTTGGCCCCTGGGCAAATCCACTCTGGACCAATTCTGCTTTACAATATCGATTTTAAAAAATTTGGCCTGGGAAAATTTTTCCCCCAAGCGTGGACCTGAAAACAGACATAAACCAACACATACCAAACTCCAAATAATTAAAAGCTAAAAATTTTGGGTTAATAGAGTATACCCCCTATACATCAGCTTTTTTGGGCCCTTTAACAAGTCTCTACCTTAGACCAAAGCCGGGAAAAATATACTTTTAACGCACTCTAAGTAAAATTAAAGTAAATAGGTCACAATCAAAAGACCTCCTAATAGAACAGCCATGGGGCCTGTAATTCCCCCAAAAATTTCATGGGAATTTTTCCCATGACAGCCTAGCGGGAAAACCTAAAAGGGGAATGGCCTATATTTTTTACATGGGGGTCTAGCCCCTTTATCTGTAAGTATTTAAAAAAAAAATACAGTTTATCGCATAAGCTGATTTCCCCCATCATTAATAAATAAATTATATTTTTGAGGCAATTAACTCTCTTTGGGTTGAGAAAAAAAATTTAAAACTCTATGAATCATTGCCTCCGGGGGAACCATCAATATTATTTAATTTTTAAACCCACAAACCAATGGAAGAAAGCCCTTTCCCCCCGAAAAAAAAAATCTGGTAAATTGAGAATTGAATTTCAGTTTTTCTAAGCCCCCCCCTCAAAAATAAAGGGAGTTTTAAATTTTTTCCAGACCACCTTTTGGGGTTTTTTTTCCCTCACCAGAATAGATCTGTTCATTGGATGTGCGAAGGGATAAATAAAAAAGAATTGCGCAGAAATAAAAAAAAGGGTTTAAAATTTCCCCCCCTAGAAAAAATTTACTTTTATTGGCTGTTTCCTATAGACGCCTACAGCAAATAAGATTTAAGACTTCCCCAACAGGCCCATAGTGCTTGTAAGAAAAATTCTTCCCCTTTGTAAAAGCTCAAAAGTAATGGGGCTTTTTTTTTTTCTTCTCTTTGGGCAAGAAAAATAGTCCCATCCTTCTTCCTTTTACCCCGTTACGGGAAAAAACCAGAGAATTTTGGGATAAATTTTAAAAAAAAAATTTTTAAAATAAATAAAATTAAAAAATTTTTTAAACGTTTATTCCACAGAACACAAAATGATTTTTTTACTTTACTTGCCCGGGCATAATTTATGATGTTTATTTTATAAAAACAAGCCTTTTGGGATTTTGAAAGAGGGTTTTTATTTTTTTAAAAAAAATTTCTCCGGGAAAAAACGCTTTTTATCAAAGACAATTTTGTGGGTACAAACTAGAGAAATTTAAAATGTTAAAACCCCCCCCTTTTAAAAAAAAAATTTTGCCTAAGTTTTAAGGGTTTTCTTTGGGTCCCTTTCCCCCGTGGGAGGTCACCCGACGAGAGTAAACCCCCAAAAACCCCTCCTGGCTGGGAAGGGGCCCCCTCTGAGCTGAAAATAAGGGGCCCGAGGCTGACCTCTCCAAGCCTTTTTCTCCCATCAAGGGGAAGGGAAAAAAAAGGGATTCTCGGGTTCGGTAAGCGAGACTTTTTTTTTTCTAAAAAATTCTCTTTTAAATTTCGAAACAAACGACTGCAAGAGAACTTTTTAAAAAAATTTTTAAAGTTTTAGTCTCTTTTTTTCAACAGTTTTCACGGGGAAATCCCAAAATTTTTAAAGTTTTTTTATTTTAACGGCCCCGGTAATTGGATCTTCTTTTTGAAAAATTAAACGAAACAAAACGACCAAGAGACTTATTTTTAATTTTAAAGTGAGTCCTTTCCCTTTTTTTTTTCAACAGTTTTTACGGGGCCCGTCAGAATTTTTAAATTTTGATTTTAAACGGCCCGGTAGATTTTGGAAAAAGGGGGGAACACCCGGCTTTAAACTCCTAAAGGGGTTTTCCCTTGTGATGATAGCAGGAAAAGCAAAAAATAGGGTTCCCAGGAAAGGGGATGTCCCTTTTTATGTTCCCCCCTTTGGGGAGATTAGAAACGAGTCCCCCCTTCCCTTTTTTTGGGAAAATGATAAATATGTTCTCTTTTGCCTTTCGCCTTTGGAAAAATGGGATCAGTTTTTCTATATAGAGGGGCCAAAAAAAAGAACCAATCTCGACAACGATGAAACCATAGCCTTCCCTCAGTCAGTTGAAGACCTCGTTGTGGGCCTCTCTACCTCACTGCTCAACTGATACTCTGTTGAGGTCACGCCCCCAGCAGGTGCGAACAAAATGGCGACCTTGAAGCGCACCCCGACGGTCAGTCGGGAAAAGGGAAGGGGAAAAACCCCCCAAAGAGAGAGTAAAAACTTTGGGGACGCAGGAAAAACCACAAAAGGGGGGAAAACCGGGAAAAGGGGTAAAGACGGGAGATGATGAGTGTTCCGAAAAGGAAATCAATTTTTGAGCGGAGGGGTTTTCAAACTTACAAAAGGAACAGGAGGGGCGCAGTCATTAGTCTAACCCTAAAACTCACACAGTTTCGCCCCTTTGGGTCGCGGGTAAAAAACTTTGCCAAAAGCTTTTTTCCCCTTTTTTATGTGAAAATTTAAAAAAAATATTGACAAAAACCCGATTTTTATTTTCATATAACTAAATATTACTATCTTCCCTATTTTAAAAAAAATAATATAAATAATTTAAAAAATAAACGCCCCCACTTTAAACCTCCCCCCCCCCTCGGGGAGTGGGGAAAAAGGGAAAAAGAAAAATGTCAAAGTTTCCCATAAGAGCTCTAAAAAACACAAAGGGCTTCCCCAGATGGCCTTTCTCACTGCTTTTAAACCCCCCCACCTGGAAAAATCTTTGCAGCTGGCAAGAAAATAAAAAAACTACCGAAATAACCCCCAAGAAAACCTTTTTTTTTTTTTTTTTTCTGAGGTACGGACGGGCAGCAACAAAACCCCCCGGGGGACCGGCTCCCCCCAATTCCCCGTTCTTTAAAACCCCGCAGTGTTTTGGAAGTACAACTTTGCGTCAGTGAGTCCGCAGGCCCCCCCAAAAGGGGGGGGGCCCCCCTCGGAGATGGTAAGCTTGGAACCCCCTCACCCCAATCCTTTTACTGCTCTCCCCTCTATCAGAGTGATTGAGTTTTTGGGGGGCAAAAGTGAAATTACCCAACCTTCTTATAATTAGAATTTCACAGAAAAAAAGCCTCTCCTCTCTGTCCCCCCGGGGGATGTTTAAACAATTAAATCCCTTTACCCCTGACACACCCGTCTTATGAGACCAACCCATTTTTCACATTTTTATTTCCACAAATCCTTATCCTGGGAAATTTCCCCCCTGCACCCCCTTTAAACCCTTTTTTTTCTGCCTCTCCCCATCTATCAAGTGATTTTAGTTTGGGGGTTCCCGAAGTGATATTACCTACCTTCCAAAACTTAAATAATTTCACAGAAAAAAATCCCCCTAAAACCCCTTTGGGGAAGATTAAAAAAATTAAACTTGTAACCCCCCCACAGCACCTTGCTTTTGCAGACCACCCCTTAAAAAAAATTCTTAACCACACTCCAAATTTTCCCAATCTGCCACCTGCACACCCGAATCCTTTTTTTCTCTTTATGAAACCCACTTATTAAGCATAGGAATAAGTCCCTCTATCCCCTTGGGCCATGATTAAAACATATTTAAACAATTTCCCTGTCATGCAAACCCCATCATAAACGCATTTTTTCCCTGGCCCTTATCCGGGAAGGGTTCCCCAGATTTGAAACCAAAATAAACTACTGGGGACATGATAAAAGATTTAAAAAAAACAGCTAAGAATTGACAAGGTGGACAAAACCCGAATGTTCCAAGGGTGGGACACAGACACAAGGGGGGCACAGTTTTGGAGTTGAAAAACTCACATGAGTCCCAAAGGGGTGTTAGGAAGTAAATTTTTTTAAAATCCCAAAAAGGGTTTTTCAGGGGGCAAGGAGAGAGGGGGGCCCAAATAGCAATCATGAAGAGGCGGGGGCCCGGAGTTATGAAACCGACCCCTAAAACCACATATAACTTTAGAACAAATTTGGGAAAAACATTTCGACCTCGCATTTGGGGCGCCACCCGAGGGGTGGGGAATTAACCCGCTGCATGAAACAATGTCCCGTCAGATAAATGGGGAAAAAATACAAGTGGTGGATAAAAAATCTTTAGAGTCCAGTTTGAATCAGAACAAACTGTCAGGAAAGATGGAAATAAACTCCCCAAAACAAATACATACGTTACGTAAAGAGTAAATAGTATGCTCATGCAGGTGGAGTATTGCTATCAGTATTGCCCAGTGTTGCTCAAGTGTTGCTCCAGTGTTGCTCAAGTGTTGCTCCATGTTGCTCAAGTGTTGGTCCAGTGTTGGTCCAATGTTGCCCCATGTTGCTCCCATGTTGCTCCCAGTGTTGCTCCCAGTGTTTCTCCCATATTACCCCAGTGTTGTCCCCGTGTTGCTCCCAGTGTTGCCCCCAGTGTTGCCCGTGTTGCCCCCGTGTTGCTCTCAACAGTGACTTCATTTCCCCGCTAGACAGAAAAACAAGAAGCAAGCGTCTTATAAAAATAAAAACGTCGTAGTTAATAAAGTTTAGTATTAATAAAATAAAAATAATGACAGTGAGTGACAAAAATTACGTAGCCATCAAAGGCACACGAGTATGACTAGTGAACTCTGGGAAAATTGAATGGCCAAAATTAGGGTTTTCCTAGAGTATTGGAAAAGATTTTATGACCAATTTTAAGAAAATTCCTTCAGCTTGTCTTAGCTGCGCGGAACAAACCCTTCTCTGAGTGGGAAAAACCAGTCAGGAACGTAAGAGTGACTTGAATGAGTGGAACAACCCCCCTGAGTAGGTAACACCACGGTGTGTGGAAAAAACCACCTGAGTAGGTAACACCACGGTGTGTGAACAACCACCTGAGTAGGTAACACCACGGTGGTGTGGAACAACCACCCGAGTAGGTAACACCACGGTGTGTGGAACAACCACCTGAGTAGGTAACACCACGGTGTGTGGAACAACCACCTTAGTAGGTAACACCACGGTGTGTGGAACAACCACCTGAGTAGGTAACATCAGGTTTTGTGGGAACAACCACCTAGTAGGTAACACCAGGGTTGTGGGGAAAAACCACCTGAGTAGGTAACACCACGGTGTGTGGAACAACAAAATTAGTAGGTAATAAAAGGGATTTCGTAACACCACCTGAGAGGTAAAACAACACCAGGGTGTGTGTTTAAAAACCCCCTGTGAGGTAAAAAAACACCAAGGTGTTTTTAACAACCACCTGGAGGTAAAACAACACCAAGGTGTGTGGAACAACCACCTGAGAGGTAAAACAACACCAGGGTGTGTGTAACAACCACCTGAGAGGTAAAACAACACCAAGGTGTGTGTAAAAAACCACCTGAGAGGTAAAAACAACACCAAGGTGTGGTAACAACCACCTGTGAGGTAAACAACACCAGGGTGTGTGTAACAACCACCTGTGAGGTAAAACAACACCAAGGTGTGTGTAACAACCACCTGTGAGGTAAAACAACACCAAAGGGGTGTGTAACAACCACCTGTGAGTAAAACAACACCAAGGTGTGTGCAACAACCACCTTGAGGTAAAAACACCACCTAGGTGTGTTTTAACAACCACCTGTGAGGTAAAACAACACCTAGGTGTGTGTAACAACCACCTGTGAGGTAAAACAACACCAGGGGTGTGTAACAACCACCTGTGAGGTAAAACAACACCAAGGGGTGTGGGAACAACCACCTGTGAGGTAAAACAACCACCAAGGTGTGTGTAACAACCACCTGACTAAGAAACAAACCCGGGTGTAACAACCCCCTGGAGGTAAAACAACACCAGGGTGTAACAACCACCTGTGAGGTAAAACAACACCAGGGTGTAACAACCACCTGTGAGGTAAAACAACACCAGGTGTAACAACCACCTGTGAGGTAAAACAACACCAGGGTAACAACCACCTGTGAGGTAAAACAACACCAGGGTGTAACAACCACCTGTGAGGTAAAACAACACCAGGGTGTAACAACCACCTGGAGGTAAAACAACACCAGGGTGTAACAACCACCTGTGAGGGAAAACAACACCAGGGTGTAACAACCACCTGTGAGGTAAAACAAAAACCAAGGTGTGTGTAAGAACCACCTGTGAGGTAAAACAACACCAAGGTGTGTGTAACAACCACCGTAGTAAAACAACACCAAGGTGTTGTAACAACCACCTGTGAGGTAAAACAAAACCAAGGTGTGTGTAACAACCACCTGTGAGGTAAAAAAAACACCAAAGGTGTGTGTAACAACCACCTGTGAGGTAAAACAACACCAGGGTGTAACAACCACCTGTGAGGTAAAACAACACCAGGGTGTAACAACCACCTGTGAGGTAAAACAACACCAAGGTGTGTGTAACAACCACCTGACTAAGAAACACCAGGGTGTAACAACCACCTGTGAGGTAAAACAACACCAGGGTGTAACAAGCAGTCAAGTCAAGGGAACAAGAAAACAAGGACACAACTGTTAGCATGTCTCTGCTCCTTATTTGTATTGTCCATGTCTTCTGCCGCAGTTGGGTGTCTGCGACGCTCGTTCACCACACTGATCTGCGACGCTCGTTCACCACACTGATCTGCGACGCTCGTTCACCACACTGATCTGCGACGCTCGTTCACCACACTGATCTGCGACGCTCGTTCACCACACTGATCTGCGACGCTCGTTCACCACACTGATCTGCGACGCTCGTTCACCACACTGATCTGCGACGCTCGTTCACCACACTGATCTGCGACGCTCGTTCACCACACTGATCTGCGACGCTCGTTCACCACACTGATCTGCGACGCTCGTTCACCACACTGATCTGCGACGCTGTTCACCACACTGATCTGCGACCTCGTTCACCACACTGATCTGCGACGCTCCCTTCACCACACTGATCTGCGACGCTCCCTTCACCACACTGATCTGCGACGCTCGTTCACCACACTGATCTGCGACGCTCGTTCACCACACTGATCTGCGACGCTCGTTCACCACACTGATCTGCGACGCTCGTTCACCACACTGATCTGCGACGCTCGTTCACCACACTGATCTGCGACGCTCGTTCACCACACTGATCTTCGACGCTCGTTCACCACACTGATCTGCGACGCTCGTTCACCACACTGATCTGCGACGCTCGTTCACCACACTGATCTGCGACGCTCGTTCACCACACTGATCTGCGACGCTCGTTCACCACACTGATCTGCGACGCTCGTTCACCACACTGATCTGCGACGCTCGTTTACCACACTGATCTGCGACGCTCGTTCACCACACTGATCTGCGACGCTCGTTCACCACACTGATCTGCGACGCTCGTTCACCACACTGATCTGCGACGCTCGTTCACCACACTGATCTGCGACGCTCGTTCACCACACTGATCTGCGACGCTCGTTCACCACACTGATCTGCGACGCTCGTCACCACCCCTGATCTGCGACGCTCGTTTACCACACTGATCTGCGACGCTCGTTCACCACACTGATCTGCGACGCTCGTTCACCACACTGATCTGCGACGCTCGTTCACCACACTGATCTGCGACGCTCGTTCAAACCCCACTGATCTGCGACGCTCGTTCACCAAAACTGATCGCGACGCTCGTTCACCACACTGATCTGCGACGCTCGTTCCCCAATACTGAAACACGACCCTCGTATCACCACACTGATCAGCACGCTCGTTCACCACACTGATCTGCGACGCTCGTTCACCACACTGATCTGCGACGCTCGTTCACCACACTGATCTGGGGACGCCGTTCACCACCCCTGATCTGCGACGCTCGTTCACCACACTGATCTGCGACCTCGTTCACCAACTGATCTGCACCTCTTCCCCCCCA